>WWET01008334.1:23277-39361 GCA_011038615.1 Limnodynastes dumerilii | reverse complement strand
CCTCTGTGCTATTTTTCGCAGTTTTAGCGGGTGATTACGTACTGATCTACAGGGGTACTTTTTGGGGTACACGGATTCCACAGTAGGAGGGATTCTCTCCTAACGGACTGAATGAGTTAATCAAATTAAACAATGTATGATGATACTTTAATCTAATTTAAAGAATATATATGGTTTGGATTGAATTGTGAATTATTGATGGTTCACTTTTCTTATTTTAATATGGTATCATTTAATTATTTTTACATCCATTTATTACTTTTTCCCTTTTTTATGTTATTTGTTTATATTATTTTTTTTTATTTGCACTGCTGCATATATTTATTTTTTATTATATTAATGTGTATTTTTATTATTTAATTCTAATTTAAATTTTTCTATATCCAATCTCTTCTACCTGGGTCTACCTTCATATATTATTCCTACAATGGTTATCCAGTAGTACTTTTCTGGTGCTTAGTTCCTACTCTAGTCCTCATTGGATGATTATCTATAAGAACATAAGAACACAAGTACTCTATATAGGTGTGGGATACCTACAACCCTTTAATTTGTTTTGCTACTGGGAGACATATACGCTGCTTAAATTAAATATATGTTATCATGACTAGATAGATAGTGGTAGATACAGCTAAAAGTTAATAATTATTGAGTAATATGAAATTGTATTCTTAAAATGGCATGCTTTCTTTGCAGTTGCTAAATCATTGAATGGGAATTCGAGCTATATGAATATTTTGACTGTCCTTTACTCAATGGATATTTGAACTAACACACAAAAGTGGATCTGTTGCCCTTTCATCATTTACCACTCCTTCTAATGTAGATCCACATGGCTATGAATTTAGGATCTCATATGAACTGAGTTATTATATTGATACTCCAGAATGCTTTGGATTTAAGGACTAATTTTCACCCTATTACAGGTGCTCTGACTTGGATCTTCTTATGCAGAGTGTTAATTTGGGTCCTCAATCCTAATTTTGGCCTGTATTTGGACCACCGGACGTATTGCATATACGTATGTGTACTGAAAATGGATACTGAGCATGTGTAGTTAGTTTTTACGTGATCTACGTATCTTTTTTTTACGTAGATTGCGTATATGTTGTCTTTAAGACTGCATATACGCAATCTACGCAACGAAAAGACACATATATCACGTATAAATAATTACTGCGCGTGCACAGTATCCAATTTCGGTAAACAATGGACGTACATGCAATACGCCCAGTGGTCCAAATATGGGCCTTTACCTTTAAGTGTTTATATACACGAATTGAAGTGTGATTTGTGGTTGGCTCAATAACTTTACTGTTGATCGGTTGTGTTTATGTTACAGGGATATATCTATATGTATGTGGTTAGTGAATCTATTGGCTGCAGACACTAGTTCCTATACTTATGTCAATAATTGTTTTATGTTTTATGATTGCATATATGTAAAAAAATATTTTAGGCCCATATTCAGATCACCGGACGTATTGCATATACGTCTGGTGTTTACCAAAATTGGATACTGCTCATGCCTAGTAATTTTTGACCATAATCTACGTGTCTTAAAGACCGCATATACGCAATCTACGTAATTAAAAGATACATAGATTACGTAAAAAAATTACTACGCATGCGCAGTATCCAATTTTGGTAAACAGAGGACTTATAAGTCAAGTCTGTCCATTACAGTCCTTGTCAAGTCCATGTCAAGTCAAGTCTAGTCCAGTCCAGTTCTTGTATTGTCTTTACCCATCTAATTACCACACAATAACTCACGAGCAGATCATACATAAAGCCATCCAACTTTCACTATTCTGCTA
This sequence comes from Limnodynastes dumerilii, assembly GCA_011038615.1. NCBI lineage: Eukaryota > Metazoa > Chordata > Amphibia > Anura > Limnodynastidae > Limnodynastes > Limnodynastes dumerilii. The sequence goes on along the minus strand of WWET01008334.1, from coordinate 37,544 downwards.
AACCACTATCACGTTTTTGGGAACCCAGAGCGGATACCCAAACCCGTCAGTCCGTGACATTATGTAATTTATTTAATATATTGTTCATGCGGCGTACAATACATCGGGTGAACAACTAGAAGTCTGAATGTCAGATTTCTTTAACATTTGTAATGTGGAGAAAAGGAATAAAAATAAAAGCTTGTCAAGACACATCTGACAATGTAAGGAAGGGGATTTGGATCTTGTTTCAGTTATGGGCATAGAACAGATTAAGAATATTTTGAAGGGTGGTAGATTTCAATAATTATGCAGGAAAGAGGCATATTGTATTTTCCAAATGAGAATTTTAAGGGTAATGAAACTATTGAATTGAAACATCTAGTCACCCTTTTCGACTGGGTGTATCCTTTTATAGTTAGATATCTGTTAGTGATATTTACTTAATTGTGGTTTGATTTTCTGTTCTGTCATTATTGATATTTATTTTTATTTTTATCATGAGGTTGGATGTAGGCTTTGTTATAATTGTTTGGTTTTATATTAGTATATATTTTATTACTTTCTGTACATTTATTTGTATAAGAAGAAAAAAAAGAAAAAAGAAGGGGAACTATTAATTTAGGTGCACACACGCCCCTGAGAACAAACCGTAACTGATTTATTAAATATACCATTTAATTTGTTTGGAATAAAAAAGAAAATATCTAAATTATACTGTTTGTTTATAAATTGTTATTATTGGCTATAGAATCAGTTGTCACAGAGAAAAGAGGTAGCACACGTTGGCAACTGATGCCAGCGAAATAATTTGTAAAATAAAGTATAGTGATAGACAAGACAATATATGTGATTAAAAGCAACGTGAGGGAATAGTTAAGGTAGAGGCAGATTCTAGGATGTAATTATTCAAAGTTCTCAGAAAAACCTACACATCAGATAGTATTCCGCCGCTCACAAGGGTAATTAAGAGCAAATAGATAAGTATATTAGTTAACCCTATACGTAGAGAGTTATAAAGAGTGATCTAAGGTTACAAACCTCATATATAGAGGCAATAGGACTGACAATGGGGAATAAACTAATAATAAAAAATCAGTAAATGATCAATAATTAAATTCCCTCCAGCTAAATATCATATCCTATAATACTATTTAGAACTGCATGAGTTCATAGTTGGTTGGAAATAATGAAATAGTAATGGTCAATGTAAGCAGTTCTGACACTCATATAAAGTAACTCATACAGGGTAGCCACGTGGTTATTATAAAAAAACAACTAGGCTTAATCATATATATTATATTATATTGCTCCTTAGGTAGAGAGTCCACCTACTGCCTATAAATAACGGCAGGGTGGTATGAAAAGGTGTGGAAGGTATAATGAGAGAGTAACGTATTATGCACTGCAATCTAGTAAACAATTCCCTCGAGGACAACGCCGACGCGCGTTTCGCTCGAGAAGGAGCTTTCTTAAGGCATCCTTTATTTGTATGCCTATCTGATGGATTGCATTTTTTGAGTCACATGAGGCCAGAGCTACATTTTTATTACATTTCCAAGCGTAGCGTATTTACGCTAGTGTATTTACTATGCACTCCCTTTGGCACTCCCTTCAGCCGTACGTAGTTTAGCCATGTTACGCTTTTGAAACCCTACCTTAAATTTTCCAACTGTGACTCCTGACGGCCGTAATGGCTGCACGTACTTACACGCCTAAGCACGCCCATACTGTACGATTTAAATTCTTCACTCCATCTCTGAAGCGTAATTACCGGAGTTGTTTGCCTGGCATGCCCCTTTGTTTGTAGTTACGCTGCTGATAGTAGTCTGGTATGTACGTTCAGCATTACGTTTCGTAACATCTGCCACGTGCATGCGCAGTATATGCAAAATATCATTATTACATCTACGGCTAGCGAAAATACGCGTTCTTAGTACTGGATCTATGCTATGATGTGTTAACATATCTTTGAGAGAGAACACATAGGTTGGATTGCTTCACCCCTTGAAATCCCTTTAAGTAAGTCTTATAATAACTGTGGACTGATTAATGGACTGTGACTATTGATATGAGTTAGACTTAACAGACATCCTCTGAAAAAACTGCAGACAATCGCAGAGAAACGTGGCAGGAAAGCATCGTTTAAGAAATTAATTGTACAAAGTGGACGGCCCTTACGGACCTAGAGGTTACTTATAAAATCACAGAATCTAATTCCCTAAGCTGGCCAGCATGTTTTGGAATAACATACAATTTATTTACATGATGATGGAGCATATGCCTGCATTACAATAAGCATGAGTCAGACCAAGGTGGTTCTGGTTTTAATCTATAAAGACCCCCTCCTAGGTGCTGGAGGTTGGTTTAATCTATTGTCTCCGAGAAGCTCTGCAAAAGGTACTTTGAGGGTCAGATTTACTAAGGTGCAAGTGTGGCAGCGATTATAAATCGCCAGTCATCACTGTGAATGGTGATTTACTTTTTATCGATGATTTATAATCGACAGCCATGTGTGACAATTTTTGAAGGGTTAATTCGACAATTTTCTTAAAAAATCACAACACACTGTGCCCCTTAGTTAAAAAAAAAAGTAAAAAAAAAAAGTTTACACAAAAAAGCATACACTGGCATGCTATTAAACCTTAGCATGCTGCCGCATTTAGTAATAGAAGGCACAGCATGTCCATGTATTCATGGATTCATGCAGGGCATGATGTGCTTTTTAGTTCCATAAGTGGCAGTATGCCAAGGATTAATGTGGCTATGCTTTTTGAAGAGAAAGGATACGATGAGGAGTCTCATCATTATAGAAAGTGTGTTTTTTGTCCCAAAATACATCCCCCCAAAGCCCAAATTTATTACACAATGACAAGGCATTTAAGGGATAAACTCATCTCCAGAACCTTTAGGGAGGATACTACCCCACAATGCTTAATTAAGGCCTTAAAGACCTTTACAGGTACAGCACTTGGACAGTTTGCCACACACATATCTAGCAAAAAAACTAAGATAATTTCTGTCTGCTCGACACAAACTAGTATTTATCACTTTCTCACCTACCAATGTAATTTACTTGATAGAGTGCACCTGCAAAAAGCAACACATTGGCAGAACCAAAAGAAGAAGGTTATATGGGGGAGCACATGCACAATAATAAAAAAGGTTTTGACAACTATTCTCTATATGCCTGCTTTAAGCTTTTGAAAATCAGTGCTCCACCAAGGCTATAGCTAAATTGGTGGTGTCGGAGGTGTTCCCCCACCTAGACCTTCCACAGAGAGGGTCTTACAAGGATCTTTGTTCTGTCAGGATACTTTACTATAAGACGGCCGGCCAGAGAAGTCAGATTCAGTCAGACACACACCTAGCTGGGTCTTCCAATGAGTTCTGATTTATTAGCTTAACATACAGATTTTTATAATGTGCTTGTCACATACACCAGTTTAAGGAATTTAATTAGTACAATAAAAGTACAATAAAATACGGTTTAACCGCAAGCTCGTCATATCGTTATCTTCATAGGCCAAGGCCTGTCATGAGGCTCTGTTTTGCAAAGTTTCTCTAAACAAGCTTAGTCATAACAAAAAATGCTTTGTTCACATAACCTTCTATTTGTTCTAAATGCACAAAATAACTGAATTTCAGGCTGTATTAATTCAGAGAACAAACAGATATACAAAATAGAGTACTAGTTATTTTACGTATAACTTCATTTCAACCCTTACAAACCCTCCTTTTTATACTAAAATAACTCCTTCCTGCCATACTACTGGATAACTCAGGCTCCCTCCCAGACCACAATTTGGCGAAAACTGGGTCCCTGTGAATACTTTCCCAACTTGGCGGTGCTAGATATCACCTCGATAAAGTCCATATATAATTCCAGGTGGAGGGTAATAACCATCCTTCACGGCAGGGTCCTGGTTTACCCAGAAGCATCTCTTGTACTTTCTACTTTTGGGATGAGGGTGTAGGATGTTCAACACTGTCTTGTCCATTCCTTTGTGCTGTATCTCTTTCTAGGGCGTCCTCACGTTTTGCCAAACGAATCATTTCTGCGTTTGGATCAGCATAGGCACGCCTCAGGGTCTTGTACAGCTTTTTCTGTGTCACCATATCCTTAGTTTCACGTATATCCCTTTGTTTAGCCTTTTCCTTATACATGTAAAGCAACAGACAAAAGAATTGGATCAGTACATAGAACAATAATACTAAACCAGCTATTTTTGCAAACATCATTAAAATTGCCATCAACCACCCCGTTATTTTATGGAACCAGTTCTTTGGGTTGAGCCAGGAGAAGTCCCCCCCCACCACCACCATAACCACTCAGGGGCTGGGTTGTTATGATCCTTCTTGTATTGCTCTTTCAAATCCACCACCTTCTGTATGTGTTGGTCTATGACCCTCTCAGGGTCATCAGTTTCATTAGTTAGGAAGGTGCAACACTGTACACTGTACTGGGTTTTAAGAGTCATATAGTACCCTCCAATCTGCGCAGGCAGGTAATCTAGTACCATCCTATGCTGCAGGACTTCCTTTTTTACCTCCTTTAATTTCTTACCCACATATCTGAATGTTTCATCATAAATCTCTGTAATGTTATCTATAAGTTCTGCCAGGCTTATTAACAGGTTATAATTACAAAAGCCCCAAAGGGAGTCTATTCCTAACCTATTATTCCAGGGATCATCAATCAACTCTCTAGCTGACCCTGGGTTAGTAATTATTTCCCTAGTATGCCTGTGCAGTATGTTGCTCTCATGTAGATGGAATTTACTGGGGTCAATGAGGTTCTTCAGTTCCTGATGTGTGTAAATATGTATATATATATTGGGAATGACTCTTCCAATGGTGCAATTTCCATACCATCCATATGGGAGCCAATAATAGGCCTTATGCCCACAAAAGAAATAGAGGTCTTCGGGTAGCAATGAGGGAATACCCCTCCACATCCCTTCTATTTTCTGAAACACCCCTCTGGTGTTGGTTGGAGTTATGTGGGTGCCATTACCAGTACAATTTTGTACAGTGGATTGATTTAACTACTCTCTGCACACTTCCTTTATAATCATTTACCAGTATGGGAGGATTTCCTTTACTTTTAGACTTTACCTCTCCCATTTTTATAGCAACTTGACTGCATGGCAAATTTCCCATTGTTCTTTCCTTAGGACTTATTTTTGCTCCATTAACTTGGATATGTGCTCCCTCAGATTTTTGCTCTATGGTAATGCAAAAATCAACTCCCCCCCCCAGCCTAGGGGTGTACAGGAAGGGAGGGTCAATTAAATATTTCTTAATATGTACTCCCCTTTTACCATCATCTCATTATATTTCTACTAATTCTTTCAGTGTCGTTGGTACTATTACCCGTCCTGCTTTTTCTGCGGTTATGGGCGTATATGAGCAGATCCAGCAATTTTCTTTCCTTGCAATCTTTCCTACCGCTTTATGCAGGTAGAACAAAGCGTTGTCCTTTCGACTAAAACAGAGAGTTACACCATTCATCACACCTTCTTTCTGGTGGATCAGTACAGTACTTACAAATACATGTCTAAACAGGGTTTAACCCCTCACATTTCTTTTCTTGCTTATCCCTTATGCTTATCCTGTTTCTTTCCGCCTTCTGAATGGCAGGGATCAGGTGTGACCATGGATTGTGCGAGTGGATTATGGGATCTGTCTAACAATATCTTTTACACGCCAGCCGAGCATGCATAGTAATTGGGCATAATACTCTCCAACAATTTACCAAGTATCTGTGATACTTATATTGGGGTGACTCTTTAATTTCGCAATTTTCCCTACTGCATATTGATTGGGCATAATATTCTCCAACAATTCGCTACATATCTGTGATACTTATTTTGGGGTGATTCTTTAATTCCATAATTTTCTCTACATTCCACCCCATACCCTGTGACCAACGGGTTTATCACAGTTATGACAACAATAATTAGAATGACCAAAACATTACTCCCCTTTGCCATTTCTGGTATCAGGCTGGATGGTGATCTTGGTCTTTTTGCAGTGTGAGGCGTGTATCCACGTATCTTTCCCCGACAATTTAACCGAGGTTGGGGTAGTCAACAGAACCTGGTATGGGCCTGTGTATCGTGGTTCCAGTGGCCCTCTGGCGTGTCTTTTTACATACACCCAATCTCCGAGCTATAAATGATGTGGATTAACATCAATAGACCCTGTTTGCGAAGACAGAACTTGAGAATGCAATGTGGTTAAATACTCAGTAAGATACTTCATATACCATGTCATATTACCATGCCTATACTGCATCTCTTGAGGAAAATAACAACCTGTCTTAGGTTTCCCTCCAAATAATATCTCATAAGGAGAATACCCTGTTTCCTTTCCTGGGGTGGTCCTTACTGCAAATAAGGCAAGGGGCAAATGGGGTTGTCCTCACTGCAAATAGGGCTAAGGGCAGGCATGCTACCAAAGTTTTCCCTGTTTCTGTCATTGCTTTCTGTATTTTTAACTTCAGAGTTCCGTTCAACCTCTCCACCCTCCCACTTGCCTGAGGTCTGTAAGGTGTGTGAAATGCCTGAGTGATGCCTGCATCAGTCATTATGTGTTGCATGATGTCTCCTGTGAAGTGTGTTCATCTGTCTGACTCAATTACTTCAGGTACCCCATACCTACAGACTACTTCAGATAGAATCTTCTTCACTGTGTTTAAAGCTGTTGCTTTGGCCACTGGCCATGCTTCTGGCCACCTACTGAATATGTCTGTACATACCAGTGCATATTCATAAGTCCCGCACTTTGGCATTTGGATATAGTCTATCTGTAGTTTTTGAAAAAGAAAGTAGGCTTGTGGGGTGCTTCCTAGTGCCGTCCTTGTGCGTCACCCTGGGTTATTCTCTGAGCAGATCCAACACTGATCTGTAAAGTTATTTGCTGCAACATAGAAGGTGCTATCCAATGTTCCTGGACAAAAGCTGTTATTTGTCCTTTCCCTTTGTGGTCAGGCCGTGGGCTACTTGCAGCATGGGTGGGTACAATGCTCTGGGTAGGAACCATTTCTCATTTTCTTTCCACAATCCTGTGGTCGATTCTTCTGCCCCCATCTTTATCCACATTTTCTGTTCTTCTTTGCTTGATGTCTATTTCTTCCGACTGAGGCTCAATTTGCATTGCCATCAGATGTCTTTAAATTTTTACCGCTGCCTTCCTTGCCTGTTCGTCTGCGAGGGCATTGCCCTTGCATTCTTCTGTCTGCTCTTTAGTGTGTGCCTTGATCTTCCATATGGCCATTTGTTTGGGCAGTTGTAATGCTCTTGTCAATCTTTGAATTAAATTTCCATGTTTTATGGGCTTTCCTGTGGAGGTGAGAAAATTCCTCGTTTTCCATATGGGGGCATAATCATGTGCCACTCCCCATGCATATCTAGAATCTATGTAGATATTCACAGTTTGTCCTTCGGCCATCTCCAAGGCCCTTATTAGAGCCATTAATTCCGCTGCTTGAGCTGAGGTACCAGGCAATAGAGGTTCTGCTTCCATTACTTCCGTGAGAGTGACCACCGCATAACCCGCATAGCGGACAGCGTTCACATAGAAACTGGATACATCAGTAAAAAATTAAAAATTAGGATTCAGTAATGGTTCCTCTTGAATCTTCCAGTCAGGTTGTATCTCCTGCTCCATCACTGCTATGCAGTCATGAGGTTCCGATCTTTGCTCCTCCTCTGCCTCAATCTCATTCCCTCCTTTTGAACCGTCAGGTTCAACATCATAAGGCAGTAGTGTTGCTGGATTCAGCACTGTGCATCTCTTGATCTTGACATTGCTGGCCGAAAGCAGTGCCACTTCATATTTGGTGAGGTGTGCTGTACTTAAATGTCTTGTGGATGCCTGATGTAGAATTTCTGTGACTGCGTGGGGTACCTGAATAGTCAAAGGGTGATCCAATACCACATCTGTACATTTGTCTTTCAGTATTGCAACTGCTGCTACTGACTTGACACACATGGGGGAACCTCTCATGACTCCATCCAAGGAAGTAGAATAATAGGCCACCGGGTGCTGTTTCCCCCCGTGCTCTTGAGTCAGGACTCCCATTGCATGTCCTTGCTGTTCATGACAAAACAATGTGAATGGTTTGGAGTAATCTGATAGTCCAAGTGCAGGTGCCGAGCATATAGCACGCTTGATTGCCGATGCTGCTTGAACTTGCTTTTCTGTGTCCTCTGGAGTGTTTCCAGCTGATATTTTCGTGGCATCATATAGTGGCTGCATGAGTAGGGATGCTCCCAATACCCAATCCCGTACATATGACATGAGGCCTAAGAAGGCCCTTTTTGTTCGGAGAGTCTCTGGAAATGGAGCATCAAGAATAGCCTTTGTCTTTTCAGTGGTGAGATGTCTTGTTCCCTTGGATATACAGTGTCCCAGGAAGAGGACTTGAGAACTGACAAACTGCAGTTTACTCTGTGACACTCTGCAATCCTCTTCAATAAGGAAATGGATTCTTCCTTACACTTATCCTTGTCCTTAGTTGTTAGAAGCAAATCATCCAGGTATTGCAATAGCTGTGTATCTTCGGGGTATATAGGTGTCCACCTTTTTAGTACCCCTGCCATAGCTTCTATGAATTCAGATGGGCTTGTTGCCCCTCCTTGGGGTAATCTTGTCCCAACAGTATTGCTGGGCATCATGGGTTAATGCCAATAAGAGCTATGAGTCTTCTGTGATTGGTACAGAGAAAAATGCATTTGCCAGATCCTTTACTGTAAACCATGTTGCTTCTGGGTTTATACTGTTCAGTAAGGTGTGTGGATTGGGTACGATAGGTGTTGGCACGATCATCCTTTTGTTAATTTCTCGCAGGTCATAAATCATTCTGTATGTTACCTGCACATCTCCTTCTAGGGCTTTCTTCTTCACGGGTAGCAAAGGAGTATTGTAGGGTGACTTGTATCTTCGTATTATGCCTTTTTTCTCTAGCTTGTCCACTTGTCTGCTGAGGGCTTGCAGCTGCTCTCTGCTAAGCGGGTACTGCATCACAGAGATCGGCACCATATTTGGCTTAATACACATTTGTATTGGCTGTACTCTTAGTAATCCCACGTCCTCCTTTCCCTTGGTCCAGAGTTTATCTGGTATGCCAAATTCTACCCAGGATTCTGGGTTTTCCACCTCCTCTTCATCTTCTTGTAAGAGATACACTTGTAATGCCGCCTGTACCTTGTTGCAGGTTTCGGGTGTCAATGCTGTTCTGAAGACGATCTCTGTATTGTATGCTGGCTTGTAGCTGCTGCAGTTTATCTGCTCCCAGCAGGGTAACAGGGCAGGTCAGTGAGACCAGGAATTCCACTGGTATGGTATCAGGGTGATTCTGCATTTGTATTGTCAGTTTTTTCGTTTTCTTTAGAGATACCAGTTCCCCAGTCAGTCCTTTGCCATCACTGGGACATCAGTGATCATATCTTGAGGTATTTCTTCCTCCCTGATTACAGATTGGCTTGCCCCTGCATCAAGCAAACAAGATATGACTTTGCCATTTGGTAAAGTGATATCAACAAATCCTTTCTTCACTTCTTGTTTGGGAGGGAGTAGATAAATTTCTTGTACAGGGGAGCCTCCGCTTCAGGCAGAGGTGGTTCCTGCTGCTTCGTCCTTCTTCATTTTCTCTTGCCATTCTTTATACTTCCTGCAGTCCCTCTTCAGGTTTCTCACACCAGAAACACTTGCCAGATGATGACTCAATCCATTTCTTTCCCCCCCCACATAAGAGGTCTTTCCTCTTGTATCGTTGGTTACCAGGAAAACATGCTTTCCCTTATTTGACTTTCTTTGCCTTTCTTCTTTCTCTTGATCTTCCAGGGCTTCCACAATTTCCAACATCTGGTCTATGGGCGTAGCCTTATAGGCAGGAGTGCAGACTATTAGTTTCTGCTTGAGGACTGCCTTCATGCCTTCTAATGCCTTGTGTTTTACCAGTCGGGCTCCCACTCCTCTTTCGGGGTCCAATTCTTCATTTCTTATTTGAATGGTGAGTTTGTGGTAGTATTCCCTGAATGGTCTGTCTTCCCGGGGACCCACATCTTCTGGATGCCTTTCATTCCTTAGGTGACACTATCTCCTGAGTCTATTGATGAACTGTCTGCCAGTGCCTACAGTTTTCCTATCTTCCTCATCTACATCATCGATTGCTTCATGGTAGTCAGTCCGTGCTGTCACTCCCATAGCCTCTATATCTTGCAGGTCCCCCATCAGGAGTTTATTCTGGCAAATCTGCTTCATGTCCACCCAGGCAGCTGAATGTAGGTCACACATTGTCTGCATGTACAGCCCAAACTGTCCTGGGTTTTTGTATGGATCCGGGCTGTCCTTCAGTAGAGAAGACACTTTCATGACGCTAAATGGCATGTGCTGTTCTCTTGTGAGAAACTGAGGGTAGTTGCCTGGATGTCCCTCTTGGTCAGCTGGTATCTGTTGACCCACTCTTGGGTTTAGATAGGCATATGTCCTCACAGGTTGTATTAGAATAGGGCCTTCTTCATCCGGGTCACTTTCAATGTAAAACATTGGGGTAGATCCAGAACTACGTGTGCCGTACGTTTATTCGCGGAGCGCATTTTCGTGTGCGTAAATTCGCTACACTCCCCTCGGCACACCCCTTACACGAACGTATTTTGTCAAGATACGCTTTCCAAACCCTACCTTAACTTTTTCCAATGTAACCGCAGTCATACGCACACGTACGTATGGGCTGAACGAATTTACGCAGCTAAGCACGCCCATACTGTACACTTTAAATACCACCCCCTGCCTACTTCACGTATTTTAGACGTATTTTGGAGTAACGTAAAATTGGCACGCCCACACGTAAGTATTTACGTGACACATACGTGAATGGCCCATACGTTCACACTTACGCTACGTTAATGTGCGTATTTTCTATGGTGCACATGCGCAGTGCATTCAAAACAGCGATTTTACGTCTCTGCCACGCGTAAATTCGCTTCGAAGCGTTGTTCTGGATCAGGCCCATTGTCCTTACTCCTCTGGTCCCCTTCCTGTTTTTTATTACTTCTGGGTGATTCTTCTTTTTTTACTGGATTGTTGTAGGGTTTCAGTCTGGCCAATTCTGTAGGTAGTTTTGGTATGTCACAATTTGGGCATTTGGTGCCTCCCTTTCCCATGCATGCACTGCAGTTTGGGCATATCGGTACCATGGGGTACTTGACTGTGGGTTTTCTTTCCAGCGGGACACTTTGTCCTTTCCGGCAGGGCACTTTGTCCTTCTGGTGGGGCACTTTGTCCTTCCTCTTCATTATCAGACTTATCTGATTCTTGGGGTGCTGTGGTAGGTGGCGGGTGTTGTGTAGTGAGGCATATACTGCGGCATCTGTCCTCTTCCTCCGCCTTTCTCTCACTCTCTTCCTCCTGTTCCACTCTTTCACTTACACTGACCCATATGTGAGCAACATCTGCCTTCCTCTTTCTTTTCAGACAGTCCATATTGTTACTCCTGAACTCCTTCCACTTCTTGGAGTCAAATTGCCCTTCAGGTGGAAATTGGCCTCTTCTCAAAATCTTCTCTATTCCTTGCACAGCATGTGGACCCACTTATTCACGGACTATTTGAATAGGGGTGCATCCACCCTTACTATTAGAGGTTCCCATTCTTCCTTCCCTGTGACAATATATTATTTTTACGTTAGTAACTATCTGAATGCTATCTACGTTGTGATTCCTCACCGTCCTCTATCACTTGTTCCACTATAGCCCTAAAACATATGGTGTGTGGACAAAAGAATCTCTCTGCCCCTGTCTGACTGGTTATGGTTTCAAAATTCTGACCTTCCTTAGGCGCACACCACCCGTGGTACCCTGTTGTCAAAATTCCCCTTATTCTGCCCTTCACATGTCCCCACACCTTATCAATATGTCCTTGCGTTCTCACAAAACCAAAATTACATTTTTCAGTTTTACACTATATTGTGTGGATTAGTACCTTGAACATACCATTTCAGACTACCATTGCAACACCTACACCCTTATGGGGTGTCTAAATCACAATCACTATCACTCTATTTCCACTTTAGCAGCCATAAAACAGAATCACAAATGATCATAACAGATATGTTTGGTCATGAACCTCTTAATGCCTTCTCTAAGACAATACATAAGAATTAGACTGAAAATTGACACTAAAACAATTGCACAAGTTACAAATACATGATATTCATAATCACTCATTCACTCATCATGCATTATTCCTGACAGGAGACATTGGGCCTGATCCAGACCTACGCTGTTACAATGAGCGTTCTAACGCTCAGCGTAACAGCAGCTCACTCCCTCAACACTCCCCCTGCTTGGAGCGTATTTACACTCCCTTACGCCAACTGAAAGCTACCCTAACTTCAGCCAGCGTGAGGGAGTGTAACTACGCTGGGACGGCGGCGTTACTACGATAACGCCGCCCTCCCAGTCTCATTACCCTCCCTCCGCCCGCCTCCCTATACTAACCTGAACGTAGTAACGCTGGGGGACGCCCCCTCCAGCATTACTACGGCCCTGCTACGGACGCCCGATCCATGATCAGGCGTTGCTGTAGCTACGCCGGGCAACATCTGCCCGGCACATGCGCAGATTGGCTTTTAAGCTGCTGCGTCTTAATGTCAGCCAGCGTAGGTCTGGATAGGCCCATAGGCTTTCAGGGAAGGTCTGGATAGGCCCATAGGCTTTCAGGAAAGCGCTTGAATCAAGCTGAGAAATACATTAAGAATCTTAGCACAAATACCAAATATGTAAAGTAACAATTCGCAGAAATCGCTTATCAAGTTGTTACTTACTGCGGTTTATCGTAGTTGGTAGCTGTTGAGAGACTCAAAAGCTGAGGCATTCCTCATTTTAATTGCTGGCTTTCACGGGTGTTCCCCCACCTAGACCTTCCACGGAGAGGGTCTTCGTTCTGTCAGGATACTTTACTATAAGACGGCCGGCCGGAGAAGTCAGATTCAGTCAGACACACGTGTAGCTGGGTCTTCCAATGAGTTCTGATTTATTAGCTTAACATACAGATTTTTATAATGTGCTTGTCACATACACCAGTTTAAGGAATTTAATTAGCAAAAGTAAAGAAATAGCAATTTAATTAGCAAAAGTAAACAATAAAATAAGGTTTAACCGCAAGCTCGTCATATCGTTATCTTCATAGGCCAAGGCCTGTCATGAGGCTCTGTTTTGCAAAGTTTCTCTAAACAAGCTTAGTCATAACAAAAAATGTTTTGTTCACATAACCTTCTATTTGTTCTAAATGCACAAAATAACTGAATTTCTGGCTGTACTAATTCAGAGAACAAAATGGATACAGATATACAAAACGGAGTACTAGTTATTTTACGTATAACTTCATTTCAACCCTTACTGTGGGGATAGAAAGATTCAGTAAGCATTTGAGGAAGAAGGATGTTACAGAAACTATGGCTAAAACAAAAATGAGATTTTGAGCTTAAATGGTTTTAATGAGGCATTCTGTATTTTATTTACTTTTAAAGAGAAAAAGTGGTTAATGAATTGTTAATAATCTTTTATTCAATATATATATATATATATATATATTTCATAAAAGGAATCCGGAGAAGCCTATGGTTAGGGGTTTCTTAACCCCTCGTCAAGGGGGGGTAATGTTACACGCCGGCATCGGCAGCCGGCGTGTAACGCTACTTCCGGGTCTGTGGAACGCAGCGTGCGTTCCAGTTGCTTCTCGCGCACGCGCCGCCTCTCTGTTTTAAACGCTGGCGTTCCTCCACGTGGACGCCGGAGATATTGACTGTCTGGTCCTCCTGCTGATCGGTCTGCTGGCTGTTCTGGGGATATCCTCGTGTGCCTGGTCTTGCTGGTATTTAGTGTGGATGTTTCCTCTTTCTTTGTGATACCTTTGCTTGCCTCTCCTTGGGACATTCTGTCCAACCTTCTCCTGCTGGCTAACCCTGCTTCTACTTACCTGGGTAGGGTTTCCCTGTTACCTGCCTGTGTCTGGCCTCTTTTGTTTGGTACTTACCTACAGCCTTACCAGGCTCATTGTAATTTTTGTTCTCTGTTCCATATTGGTGTACTTACCTTTCTGGGTTGTTGCCGCCACATAGTGGCTTGTTTTTTATTTACCTTTACCGGCGCTCCCTGATTATTGCTATTCCACATAGTGGTAGTTGTTACTTTTTCAATTAATACCGGTAAATTAAGTATCCTGCATTTTGCCACATAGTGGCTGCATTCTGTATACATTGTCTTTACCCGCACAATAG
>WWET01008331.1:16137-30563 GCA_011038615.1 Limnodynastes dumerilii | reverse complement strand
CCGATCTCCCCCAGCTAATCTAAATCCCTCCCCCTCCCACTTCTGCCTAAAAACGCCCCAAGGCGGCATAACGCCGCCTCTAGGGACGTAAATCTGCTTAAAAGACCGCACCTACGCTATCTATGTGCCGATCGGCTACGTAGATAGTGTAAATAACCTACTACGCAAGCGCAGTAGGTAATGAGTCAACCAGGAAATCTGTTGTGAATCTCCATACTTTTACCCGAAAGTCCAGGAATAGAGCTATAACCGGACACGGTCTAGTGACATTACCTTCTCTTTCTCTCCCTATCCTGTGGGCCCTCTCAATTTGCGGCACACCCAAGGAATCCAAGATAACCAAAGCCAGCGGTAAGGTTTTAGTAAGAAATTTAGTTAAATCAGGACCTTTTATGATCTCTGGAACCCCGATAAACCTTAAATTATTCCTCCTGTTCCTATTTTCAAGATCTTCGATCTTGTCATGCAGGGCTTGCAGTTGAGAAGAGTGATGGTCTGCTACACTTTGTAAGGTAATATTGCTATCCTCAATATCACTTGTGCGTTGCTCTAAAAGTGAGATTTTAGATGAGTTTTCAGAAATTTTTGCCTCTGTGGTATCCAGTGAATTTTGAAATGCCTCTTATCAAAAACAGGCAATAATACAAGGGAAATTTCTTTTGCCATTTCGGCCATAGAGGAAGGTGTCGCCCAGGTTGCCACTGAGGCATCAGAAGGTTCATGGCTGCTTATTGGTGAAGAGGTTGGCCAGTTGTGGAGGCATTAGCCTTGGCTCCACTAGCTTTATGCTTTCCCATCTTTGAGGTGTCTAATAAAGATGAGGTTTTAGCCGCTGCAGCTCTACTATAATATTTCTGCATGCCACTTTAACTCTAAGTGGATGTTTAAAAATTACTGAAAGAGCACAAGTGATAAAGGGAGATAAACAAGGACCAGGTTATACGTTACCCCCTATGGGAATTACATTACTTGTCTATCCTTTGTCTCTAGTAGGATTGCCATCATTAGGTGAATGTATTTTAAAATAGTATCATTGCCTGTTTACACTCATCAGCTATAGGTTCCTTCTTCAGTGATGAGCTATGAGATTCCTTACTTACAGGATTCCTTTTTTCTGCACATGCATAAAAAGTGTGCAGAGAGGAGTGGAATCCTGAAATCCTGAAAATAGAGGTTACATTTTATTTATTATTTAAGCATTACAGTATTATTAACAAGAGAGAGGTGAATGAAGCTGATGATAAGAGTAAGAGACAAAAGATCTGTACCAAATTTCTGACAATCTCCTCATTTTAATGCGGTCAGTTGGTATCTCCTCCAATTTTGTGTTCTGCGCATGAGCACACATCCATGTAACCCAATTATAATGCAACATGTTGAATTAAACTAATGACAAATATCACTGTATATACTGTACAATATGTAGGCGTGCTGTCAGACTGCATACAGACTTCTGATCCATCGCAATGTTACAATAAGCCTGATAATAGCATAGGTTGGTACCCAGCTTTACACTGTAAACATTTTGTCCCCTATGCAGATCAGAGCGCATATGGTAGCCCTGTGGGGCATACCTGCTGAAATGAAGGGTTAGCTTTTGAATGAGTGCGTCTTAACTTAGACATGACCTGCAGTAGGCGCAAAAGTTCTAACGTAAACTATCCTCTGCTACGTCTGCGTTCTGACCATGTTCGGGTGCACTTGCTTTGGCATGCCATTAATGCACCTCCCTTCCTCTACATGCCTTAAGAACTCAAGCCCCAGATGCCAGGGATGCGCTAGGATCTGAATGGGACATCCCTGCATGCTTCCCAGTTCTGAGCATGTGCAGTTGTAATCCACACATAGAAACGTCACGCCAGCTGGTGGCTTATATCTGGATCAGAGTCATTCAATACATGACGGAAAAAGTACAAATTGTCTTCATAGGTGATTTCACAATAAGAGTGATATTGATATTATTATTAAATATTATGTTTCATGCTTTCATTAAAAGTTCATTGCTACTTTTTTTAAACGGCTTAATAGTCTTCTTAGTGCTTTATTCCCAGCTTATCCATCAGTCATCAGTATATTAAATATAAGTAATTTTTCATCCTTTTGTTTGTAATGACTCATGAATTTTTGTGTAATAAACAACATACTTATCTTCATCCACCCTGTCATTTCACAGCCTCCCTGTAATTATAAAAAACTGGTGACAAATCTCTTTCTGTCAGAATGCAGAAATACTGGAAACATTTGGTAACATGAAGTACTTTAAGGAAAGATCTTTCCAGTAATGTAGGAAGACTTAAAAGTAACTCCTGACAAAAACATAAAATCAAATGTCTACAACCTCACCGGCCATGCACTGTCCCTACATGAATCAGTCGTATTATTTAAAAAAGCCCCTGCAAGAAAACAAAACTTATTCGGTCAATTTGTAGATCTCAACAAGTCTACAAGAAATGTTTCTAGAAAATTTTTTTTGCATAACAAGAAAGATTAGATGCTCTTATCTTAAACACCAGTCAGGGTCCTGATAGACAAAATAGATCCCTTAGACATTTTGGGCCAATAGCTACCAATCATTTTGGGCCAATAGCTACCAATCAGATTCTAGCTGACATTCTCTAGTATGTAATAAAGGACCAGATTCAGACTCCCGCATGTTTTCCGTGCATGCAGGGGTCTGTTCGTCCGCTAGAGAGAGGAGAGTGCACGCCCCCTGTCACTCCCCTCTCTCGTGCGGGCTTTATGGCAGCTGCCATAAGCCTGCATTAAGTCTACTGTGCGGATCAGCGGTCCGTGCGACCGCTGATCGCTGCAATGTGGGAGCTTTAGCTTTAGCGGGCAGAGGGGAAGCACATTTCCACTGAAATGGGCTCGGACAGAACAAAGTTCCATCCAATTGTTTATACGCTAGGGTTACTATAGTAACCCTGGCGTAACATCTGGAGGGCACCCTCCAGTGATGTCCATCCACTTACGCACAAACCCGCACCCCAGGGTTAATGTTCATAGTCCAAATGTCCAGTATGCGCAATCTTTTGCAACTGTCTCCTTCTCTCTATGTATACTGTACTTGTTCTATTCCTATAAACCAGACATTTTCCAGTTTCCCCCATAGCATTGTTTCCTGTGTCTAGATAAATGACGTGTATGAGATATTTCGCTATGTGTAAAATGTAAGAAGGACTGTGAGGATGAACTGCAGTGAACAGGGAGGACAGAGCATAGAGACAGACAGTGGAGCAGCAGTGAGGACGAAGACGATCAGGCAGATGGGCAGTGGCTATAGGATGGGAACTATGGAGTGTAGACCAGAAGGACAAGTAAGAAGGTAAGTGTCAATTAACAGTATGTAGACAATATAGGGGTTAGGAGGTCGACCATATAGCATGTGATCTGGTAGCCTTGTCGACATTTATGTCTCTTTATTGTAGCTATAAAAGAAAACCTTATGGTGCTGATGATATCACTGTAAACTTTGTGATCTAACTAGCAACTCTTAATGGTCTGTCTCTCTTTTTGTCTACATTACTGTTACATGCCATCACAGCTAGTGTGGTAATATGTAAACATTTATGTTCTGATCATTATCCTACATGTAGTTCCAACATCTTAAAAACACACTATTTGGCACTGCCTCTCCTCAGTCTTTTTGTTCAGCACAGGTATTGCATCCTGATTGCTAGGACATAGTTCTCCAAAGATAAGATGGACGGAATTTTAGCTGTCTCCTCATTGAGTGGTGTCCTCCTTAAAAAAATGGTATAAGTATAGACCACGCTGCTGGTTATAGAGTCAGGCCCCCTGCATTGCTTGAGCTCCTGTTTTCTCATTCCTACATCGATCTCGATCCTGAGTGTGTTTCCTTGTCTACATATGTTTATATGACGTGGTTGTGTGTGTAGATAATTTTTTGTTATTGTAGTCCATGGGCCTGATCCAGACCTACACATGAGAGCGGAGCGTATTACCGCTTCAGCGTAAAAACTTTCACTCCCACGACACTCCCCTTACCTTCCTTTCATTACGCCCGCCGAACCCTACCCTAACTATGTGTTCGTCCCGCCCAACCCTACCCTAACTTTTCCATGTGTTCGTACGTATTTTCGTAGCAACGTGCTGTTCGTAGCGGCCTAAGCACGCCTATACTGTACAATTTAAATGGCTCCCCCGCCTACATTCCTTAACTCCAGCGTCCGTACTAACTTCGTAATATAAACACGCCCCGTTGTTGGAAAATACGCAACAAATACTGACGCCCGAATCGCCGCTACGAAAAGGTCTTTGGTACGACCGGAAGTTGTCACTATGCACATGTGCAGTGCGTTTTTTATGGCGATTTTACGCTTACGATCTGCGTTAGATCGTTTGCGAGCGTAGGTCTGGATCAGGCCCCATGTCTCTAAACCATGTCTTTGGCCTGTTCTGTGTCATCTTGCACAGTTCTCCTCAAATCTTAGTGCTATGTGCCTTTTCCAACTGACCTGCTGGTTTTATCTTTGCTTAATAGTGCAAACCACCTGTCAAATACCAGTGTTGGCACTAGGGGCAGCGACCTGACTGGCGTTGGCAACCAAGTCTGTCTCCACCACTGGGGTCTCCAGTGAACACCTGCCTTTCAATTATATTCCACACCTTGGTGTCCATATACTACATAACAGTTAGTAGATAGTTGATAGTTAGTTGTTATTGTGTCTTCTTGAAGCTTATACACCCCCTCTATAACTTTCATATAACAAGTTGCTAAAAGCGCTACAGACTTCTTTGTACTTCTGTATTGAGAGTTTCTGTGTAAGATTTCATTTGGGTGAGCTAATTCTCTTACATAATATAATATGTAGTTTACTTTTTCTCCAGTGCCCCAGGAACTTGTTTTTCTTATTGTAGAAATTGGAGAATGCAATTATTTTACCATTATTGAGTCCCTATGGGTTACTTGTTGTCTTGTTTTATACTAATAAATTATCTGTTTTCAAGACATTTAGCTTGTGTAGGCCAAATCAGGTCACAGGATTGCAATACATTTTCAGCTTGCCATTTTGAACCAACAGGATGGTGGAAGTGTGGTCTAGGTAGCTTTATTGTGGATTCAATATTGTTGATGCCATCTTGATTCAAGGCCTCTACTTCTCCAGGATTTTCCCTCACTTATATATTCTAACCTTTCTGTCTGGTCTCATCAGGGCCTGTTTACCCAATAAGCTAATAAGGTTGCAATCTAGAGCATGGAGATTTTTTGGAGGGAGGGTTATATTGGGTCTGGACTTGATATAGCGCCACACCCTAATGCTGCCTGACCACAGGCAGAAGCTGCTGGAAGATGGTTGTCAGGCTAAAGATAGGTACATACCTGTACAATTCTTTTCAGATCTACTAACCAGACTATTTACTCAATCCTATAGCAGACCAAGCTCTATTATACAAACTGACAATACCCTAACCATATTTAACAATGGGCCGTATTCAAAGATCCGTTTTCACGGCAAGTTCCATGCGTATTTTTAGGTACGTTTCAACTGCGCATGTGTATTAATTTTTTTAACGTAGTATACATAGACTATATGGGCCTGATCCAGACCTACGCAGCCCGCCATAATTACGGTGGGTGGATGCGTAAGAACAGCATATTTGCTGTTATACGCATGCGTCAGGCAGATGTTGCCCGGCATAATCCATAATTCAGGGTTCACTGAATCATGCGTCCGTAACTACAACGTAGTTACGGTTGAAGGGGCTTTCTGCAAAATAACTATGTTGTAGTTACGGAAGGTAGGCAGGGGAAGGGAGGGTAATTAGGTAGTGAGGGCAGGGTTTAACAGATTACACTCCTGTGTGAGCGTGGTTACATACAGTTACGCCAGCTGAAGTTAGGATAGCCTTCAGCCGGCGTAACTGTGTGTAACTACGCTCACACATTGGGAGTGACAGGGGGAGTGCACCAAAGCTACGCTGGCTGTACTTGCAGACAGCGGCCCAGCGTAGCTCTGGATCAGGCCCTATTTGTGTAAGTGCCTCACGGATGGACTTGTGAATCGCACTTGGATACATATGTCCGAATATGCGACACAAAAAATACGCATGTGAAAATTTTTATAAAAATGGGCGGAGGAAGGCATTTAAATAAAGGTATGTGGGCACGCCTAACATGAATCATACGTACGGAGGACACACACGCACGCAACTGCTCACGGAAAGTTACAAGTGGTCTATGGAGGCGGAAGTCACCAACAGCATGGCTGAGAAAGGGGAGTGTCATGTGTGTGAGGAGGTTTGGCCTGTACCGGCTGTGCGTATAATTGCGTACCTTCAAGGAAACGGATTTCTGAATTTGGCCCAATAAAGAGGATCATGCCTAGTTACAGTTTTGACCAAGCTCCTGCTGGTAAAAATATGACTTTATGTTTAAAGAAATAGGTGTGAAATTGGGAGCATTTCAAAATCGTATAAACTTTTATGTTAGATAGAACAATTAAAAAATGTTTCTCTAGCTGCTCTGTCCTCACGAGAATGCCAAACATTTTTGAGGAATCAAAAATTAGATTTTATTGAATATCTTTATCATATTAAATTCTAGTTCAGGGAAATAATTAATCCAGATTGCTGTCATTTTTCTTAGTAATCTGACTCTTGACAATGGAGAACTGGTGAGACCAGTCGGTGAGATCTGTAGCTGGTGTCAAATGACAGCATTCTATTATTACTGCTGTCTTTAGTTGACTACTGAATATAATATAATTAGGGTAGATCCAGACCTAAGTTGTTTTTACTTGTTACGCAATCATAAGTACTATGCACCCCGATTCGATTTAAATACCTCCCTCAGCCTACACAGCGAAATTTCGGGTGTCATATGGAAGACACGCCTAATCGTTTGTATTTACGCTGAAGTTACGTACAATCAGAGTTTTGTAGCATAACATCTGCCGTGCGTAACTGTAAATTTTACACCATCGGCTACCGTAAATACGCTAGCGTATGTAGCTCAGGATCTGGTCCATTGTGATCATATGCATTGGATTGTACATCTCACTTGTCTTTTACAAGGACCTTGATCTGACCTTTTGCTGAGTAATTAGGCAATGGTGAAAAACAATATCAGTGTGCTTTTTTCTCACTCTTTGGGGCAAGTTTTTATTTATTTTGTCAATTACAGATTTGGGTTTTTTTTATTTTATTATTTTAAATCTTTTAAATTCTGTGAATCTATTTTTAGAAAAGGGCTGTGCACTATATAATACAACATTTGTCACAAAAAGTAATAACACGTTTACTAACAAGTAGGGACTTGTGTGTGCACTTTAATTGGGAGGCTTGGTGAATTCAAGTGTACACCTTAGCAAACTATGCTGCAATGCGAAGGAAATGTATAGTGTCTACATAAAATTTATATACAGTAAACACTTAACAAAGGCTTAGAATTTGTATTAAAGACTTCTTTACTGTGTATGGTATATTTTACATTACTGAATATCCCGAAAAACACTTAAAACCAATCAAAACAATATAAAAATAAGTTTATTTTGAATCACCCTTCTTTATAATGATTTGCTTACATGTGTTTTGTATTAAAAAATCGACAATTTATGTGTTAACAAAATACCTTTAGGACAAGCTATTTCCCACACTTCCAAAAGGATCTATATCACATCTATTCATGCCAAAAGCCTTTTGTTGTTTCTTGAGGTCATAAATCAAATCCAGCACCATCATTCCATGGATGCATTTTCCATGCAGCTCCACAGTAACAGTACATTTAATGACCATTTTAACTGTGCTTGTATCAATGGCTGCAGTCATAGCGTAAGAATCACAGCAAATAAATCCAAGCCAATCTGCTAAAGCCTTTTCCTTCTTTTCACTTCTGGAATACTGCAAGTAGTGGCCTTAGATCTACTAAATGGAATATGAATTATTTGCCCCCATGTTCCCTGCCTGGTCATACCACTTCTGTGTGATCATAAAGGATTATTATGTAAAAACTTCTGAAAAGGAAATCTTACTTTCACACAAAGTTCTAGTTTACTTGTTTATATTCTTAGATTTGATATGGAAATGTAGCTCCCATGCCTAAGTCTAGCAGTCTTCCTGAAAGTACAATAATCATTTGTTGTCTTCATTATAACTGCTGTTACACAATTATTAAAACTATATAATGGCAAACAACTATAATGTAACAAATTCAGTGCTAATATACAGTGGTTGGACAATACATTTTTTAGCTTCTTGTAGAATTTTGATAAAATTTGTATTTTATTTAATAGCTTTTGCATGCATTAGGTTAGCATAAACCTCCGCCAGTACTTGCTTGGGTCACCCTGACTTTCATAATGGCTTTTACATGCTTTCATTGGGTTTCTTAGCTAATTCTTTGATTCTACTGTATCATCATGTTGCCAAATCTGAGAAAAAAAACCCTAATTACTTATCCAACCACTATTATTTATTTATTTAGTAACATATTTTTATATAGCGCCATCAGATCACATAGCCATTTACAGAGAATATTTCACATTCACGTCAGTCCCTTCCCCATTGGAGCTACATTCTAAGGTCCCTAACACATACACACACACACACACACACACACACACACTCACTCACACACACACAGACTAGGAATAATGGGCTGGATCCAGACTTAAAAAGGAGATTGAAATTCATACCCTTTCACATCACCACCAAATACCCAGGTTTTTCGCCAGAAATCCAGGTCTCGGCAAAAACCCGAGAACAAATCACATTTGGTCACCATAGAAACGGGATTTCCCAGGCTGGCCAAAGGGTATAAATATACCTGGGTTGTCCTGCGTGCAGGACATTAGTTGCGGCTGTGCCATAGGCTTTTTTTGTTTTTCAAAGACATCCTCCATGGATTAAAAGCTTGGAAGATCGGATCCTAATCAAGATGGTAAGTACTTCTATTTATTTAGCATTTTTATTTAATTATTTTATTTATTTTATGCTTTATATAATTAGCGTTAAATATTTTTTTATTATTTGGGGCATTAAATGTTAAGTATTTTTTTAATGTTAGGGGCCGGCCCTATATTTTATTTAGTAGCTAAAAGGGGTATTAATTAGTTTTTTCTTGCACAGGATGACAGTGCATGCTGGTGCTTGTGTTTCTCCAAGCACCAGCATGCCCTGGCATCCTTGGGCATACTGATGCTTGTAGCACTACTAGAATCAGCATGCCCTGCCGCACTAAAACCCGGGAAATTCATTGGTGATGGGAATTTCCTGTGTTTTTGTGAGCTTAAAAGTGTCTCTTTTTTTCAACCCAGCATCTCTTCCCGGAAAAACCCGGCTTGAAAAACCTGGGTTTTTCTTAGTTGGTGATGTGAAAGCAGCTTGCGATTTCGGGCCCACAAACTGCGGTTACTGAGGGTGGTGTATTCAGAATGGACATCTTTAGTGGCCTTAATATATGCACTCCTTCTACGCAAATATCGCTTTCGTCTTTTCTGCAAATATACTATAAATTGCATCCGTTTCCTCACTATGGGCTGGATCCAGACTTAAGTGCTTGAAATTAGTTACTCCTAGGCTAAACCATGTTGATTGCAGGGGAGTCTTATTTCATATGCTGCAAACAGTATTAGAGTTGAGAGGTGGCGTTTCCTAGCCTAAGTCTAAATAACAGTGTAAAAGTAGAGCTGGTCTCTAGCTGTGTGCAGTAAGCAATTTAAAGATATATCCCTGCATGCAAAGTATACAATTAACTTGACTCCCCCTGCAATCAACATGGTTTTGCCCAGGAGTAAATTTCCTCCCTTATTTTACATCTCTAAATGCGGTCCAATATAGTGTTGGGGTACAGGGTCAACTGTACCTTGGTCCCTTCACGTGAGTAGGCCTCGATCCACGGCTAGCCGGAGAGCAACAAATAGACACTGAGACAAGTACAGTCCTCAACGCAGACAAGAACAATGGCAGAGTGCCTTTATTATACATCAAAATGCAAAACATTTAATTGGTTCTGCTCATTATAGCTAGGCGTTACTATGGGTGGACTGTTAGTTTCTAAGGGGGGCTTTCATCATAATTGCTATAGCTTTCTCAGCAAAATGTGTTTTATCTCGTAACTAGTTCCTTCCAGTTCTTGTTTACATAAAACTGTACTTGCAGTTAACCTTGGGCAGGGAGCTGACCTTTACTCTACATACAAGCTCTAATATTGTCTCTAATATTTGCACCACCCTTTCACCGTGATATGTATACGCCAAGCTGAAAAATAAAATGATGTTGATGAGACGATCTATCTCGCTCTTTAGCTCAGGCAGTTGTTACGTTTCCTCCTGGAATAAGCACTCAAGTGTAGGGGTTATTGTGTCGATTTCCTCTGCGTCCCAAATCTCCTCTGGGTTGACAGCTCTCTTACAGTGAGATGAATGTATCCACATATTCCTCTCAGCGATATGGTCCTTCCCACCTGTCAACAAGACAACTTGAACGTAAAAAGTTTCTTATCATCACAAATTCACCAGGTTCAATATCATCGCAATTAGTTTGTGGCATATCCGGGGTCAACAGTTTTAAACTCTTTAAACACCCCCCCTGTGAAATGGGTACCTTGATCACTCTCAATTGCTCTGGGGATACCAAACCTACACACAAATTCCTAGCAGTAAATGCAGCAGTATTAGTTGCGGCTGGATACATCTCTACCCAATGTGAACACAAATCAACACATACTAACACATATTTCAAATTCCTGCAGGGTGGTAGTTGAATAAAATTGATCTGTGTCACCTGAAAAGGACCTTCTGTTGGGGGGATGTGAGATGGTTTGGATGGAATCGCTTTTTCCAACATTCTTCCTCAGACATATAAGACATGACTTAATTTTCTTAAGTGCCAGTGCGGAGAATCGTGGTGCGCTCCAATAGGATCTTACTAACATACACATACCTTCCTTCCCTAAGAGAGTCAAATCGTGTGCTGCTTCAGCTAGGGCCGGAAGATATACTCTGGGAGCCACTGATCTTCCTGTTCCATTTTTCCAAAGCCCGATAGGCTCTTGAACACATCCTTTAGCCTTCCAGACAGCCTTTTCCTGTGGGGAACACAAATCTTGCATATCAATTAGCCTTTGTTTGGAGAGAGCCTCAAATACCATGATGTCATTAATTTCCAGATTTTAAGATGATGATGAATGAAGGTGCAGCTCTCTTAGCAGCCTCCTCTGCCCACTGGTTCCCTAATGAAACTGTGTCTGTTTCATATGTGTGTACCTTACATTTGGTAACTGCTATCTGTGTGGGCTGTTGTATGGCTGTCAACAGTCCTTGTATATGTCTGGAGTGCGCTACTGGTGTCCCAGCTGCTGTCATAAAAGAGTCGCTACAGGGCCCCAAAATCATGTACTACTCCAAAAGCGTACCTCTAATCCATATATATATTAGCAATTTTCCTTCCACCAACTCACATGCCCTTCTTAAAGCAACAAGTTCTGCAACTTGTGCTGAGTGAGGTGGTTCTAGGGGTTCAGCTTCTATAATACATTCATCATCTACTACAGAGCAACCTGTACATAATTGTGTAATAATCCTTTGTCAGTCTATGGCAACTCCCGTCCGTGTAAAAGGTAAAATCTGTGCCATCTAGTGGGGTGTCACTGATGTCGGGCCTTGCAGTAAAGGTCTGATTCAGATAGCCTGCGCAATCATGTGTATCTGTGTCCATGCAAAATCCAGTGGTCTCATGCTCTCCTTCCATCCTTTGTGCATCATGAGGCACACTTGGTAGATATGTTGCTGGATTTAGCGTATTACACCTTTTAATTGTGATATTTGCGGGTGCAATAAATGCTAACTCCCATCTTGTGAATCTTGCTGATGAGACATGTCTGGTCTGAGCAGAATTTAGCAGTGCAGATACCGCATGGGGCACATGAACTGTCAAATCGTGACCCAGGACTACATCTTCACTTTTACTTACCAGAAGATATATATATATATATATATATATTTATATGAAAACAACAGCTAGGCTGTAGCAAGCACTCTATAGAACACAAATATAGCGTGGTGCAAAGGCTAATAGGATATATGCTAACCAAACGTTGTGCAATAAATCACACAGCTGCCAGCACCAAAATAAATAAAAAATCCAAGTATGCAAAAATGAAAAATATTTAATAGAAGCAGCATAAGGTATGAGGTCCAGTGAGGGAAACATTAATATCAAAAAAGATGCAAAAATGTCCAAAGACTCATCATGACATCAAAGGGAACTCAATAATAGCAGCAAGAAAAAGATAAAATGCAATTCCAGTAGTATCAGTAGTAATGCAGCAAAGTCCAATAGCTGCAAATATAATGATAAATCAGGTGATAAAAAAAGTCCTTAGAGACTAAACAATACAACCCGGGTACTGGAGTGTCAATGGTATCAGAGAAACCAATGCTGCCGTTGCTAGAGTCTCAGAGATGGTGTCTATAGAAGAGCCAGTGCTGCCAATACTGCCGACTGCCAGGACTCCATCATCAGGGCAAAGAAATGGCAAAGTGTGCAGGACAACGTCTAGAAAGCAAATACATCACAATAAGGACAATAATAAATAGTGGTGCACTCACCTGTGGACAATGATCAGGAATGAGCATCCGACTACGGATGCGGGAAAGAGACAAGCGCATGGCATGTGGAACGCACGTGCGTGTCACGTCAAGGCCCCAGACGATGACGTCATCGGCAGAAGACAAGCAGACACCCAGCGCGTTGCCACAGGAACCAGAAGACGCTCTCCACAGCCCCGGGTCCCGCAACATCAGAAAAACCCACACCATACAATCGCCACAGAAAAATACAGACATAATAAATGTGTGAATACAAATAACAAGAAATATTAAAAATTATCATTAGAATATACAAAAATAGAAACGGTTAGAGAAAACAAGAGAGATTTAATTCCTCATTGAGTCCCTGTGGAGACAGGGTTCCAAGGAGGTAAATCAAACGGGCCTCATGTTGTAATAAAACCCTATCCCTATCACCCCCTCTCCTCATAGGAGGCACATGGAGGAGGGGGATGCACTTCAAATTACGCATAGTGTGGCCCATCTCCACATAGTGGCGGGCTACTGGGGGGGTTTTACAGTCCAAAGCAACAAGGGCTTTCTTTATCGAAGACCAATGCATGACTAATCTTTCTTTAACCATACGTATGGTTTTCCCTATGTAGAGCTTCATACACGGGCATTTTATGGCATATATTACATAACGTGTTTCGCAATTAATGTGGTGTTGAATCTTAAACTCAGCTCCTGTCTTAGGTATAATGAATGTGTCCCCAGTAACAAGAAAAGAACAATTGACACGACCTAAACATCTGGTGACCCCACTCTTCCTACTCAACCACTGTTTCTTCACAGCAGGAACAATATCAGTATGGGAATTATGAAACGCTAAAAAGTGTTTTGGCAGACTATGATTTGGCATTTTGTTTTTAATATTGCGCAAATGTTCTAAGATGCGAATCTTGAACATGCGCTTAGTTTTGCAAATATACATTAGCCCACAACTACATTCTAACATGTATATAACATGTGTAGTCTAACAATTAATAAAATGTTTTATTTTATATTCTTGTGTGGCATTCGAATTACTAAAAGTTTTCTTATTATGATGACAATGTTGGCAAATTTTACATCTACTGCAGGGATAAAACCCTGCAGGTCTTATGATATTTGGATTTACATTAGACATAGTCTGCCAAAACACTTTTTAGAGTTTCATAATTCCCAAACTGACAATATAAAAGTGAAAGCCATCGAATGGATCCCCGTTGATGACAGAGGTGGCGACAGGGAGCTACAATTATCCCAACAAGAGACTTATTGGATCTTGACTCTGAACACCCTGTCGCCCCTGGGTCTCAACGAAGGATATGAACTAACTCCATTCCTGTGAAAAATTTTTATTGCTTTGTTCTGTTCTTGTGTGGATATATAAGGTCTTTTATAATGCATTTTTTAATTGTTTTCTATTTTCAAATGTATATTCATTATAAATATCCTGTTAGATACCTTTTTTGGGATGGTTTTTTATAATATAGATCTGAATTTATTCAGGAATATATGTTTGGGAGCCACTATCCATTCAGAAGGCTCTGGTCTTCTTTTCTACAAAAGAATATCTGAGGGTGTTGTTAATGAATATATACAAATGTGAAGTGGATGATATTGGTTTATATATATTATATAGACATTTTATTTTATTTATTCTATTTTTTACGTATTGTTTGCAGTACATCCTTTGTGTATTAGAACAGTGTATCTAATATGGTACTATTAACTTCTTTCGATTTAGTTAGATTGAAGTGATGTATGTGAGTTCCCTAATTCCTTCAATAATCTAACAATTTTAATCTTATTTAGATGTTTCTTCTCTTTTTATGCTTTAATGTCAGAGCTTATGGTAGCCTGGTAAGC
>WWET01008329.1:9129-27025 GCA_011038615.1 Limnodynastes dumerilii | reverse complement strand
ATCTACACTACACTGAAAATCCCGACACGTAAAAATGACCTACACTAAAAATCCCGGCACATAAAAAATACCGCAATGCAACATCGGACTTTACTGACCAACAACGCGGCGCTGGCAGGGCATGCTGATGCTTGTTGTACTACAAGCATAAGCTTGCCCAAAAAACTGCACTGTGGACCCTATTCCCTCACACCTTCTCAAACACCTCTCTCCCACTGCCTGCTCCCATCTAGCCCACATATTCAACCCTCCCCTCTCATCTGGTATCTTTCTTTCCTCTTTTAAGCATGCCCTTGTCTCTCCCATTCTCAAATCTATATCCCTTCTCCCCTTTGCCTCAAAACTCCTTGAGTGCTTAGTCTACCAACGTCTCATCAGCTACCTTACTGACAACCTTCTCCTGGACCCCCTCCAATTTGGTTTCCGGCCCCTTCATTCCACTGAAACTGCTCTTACCAAAGTGACCAATGATCTGTTATCTGCCAAAATCCAAGGGCCACAACTCGATCCTCATCCTTCTTGATCTGTCAGCTGCTTTTGACACCATTGACCATCCTCTTCTTCAAACCCTCCGCTCTTTTGGTTTCACTGACACTGCTCTCTCCTGGTTCTCTTCCTATCTCTCTGACCGCACCTTCTCTGTTTTCACCCCTAGCTCATCTTCCCATCCCTCTCCGCTCCCTGTTGGTGTCCCCCAGGACTCTGTCCTTGGCCCACTCCTCTCTTCCTTTTCCTCCTTTACTCATTGGGTAACCTTATCAGCACCTTTGGTTTCAACTAGCACCTCTATGCTGCTTACACTCAAATGTACCTCTCCTCCCCTGCCCTCAACCCCTCTATTCTGTCTAAGAATTCCAAGTGCCTTGCAACCCAAATCCACACGGATGGCCAAATGCTTCCTCAAGCTGAATATGGACAAAACAGAAATTATTGTTTTTCCTCCTTCTAGGATTTCCTCCCCGCCCTCCATAACGATAACCATAGGTAATATCTCTGTCCCCTCAAGTTTGCTGCCTAGGTGTCATTCTTGACTCCTCACTTTCCTTTATACCACACATCCGTGCCCTCTCTCATTCTTGTCCTTTCCACCTACGCAACATTGCATGCATCCGTCCCTTCCTCACCAACGAAGCTACTAAAACCCTTATCTACTCTTTGGTCATATCACGCCTTGACTACTGTAATCTCCTCCTAGGTCTCCCGCTCACCCGTCTTCTACCTCGGCCTCTCCTTTATGTCAAACCCTCCACTGGCTTCCTGTCAACTTCAGACCTCTCTTTAAACTCAATACCCTCACCATTAATGCCATCTCTTCATCCACTGCTCCCTACCTCTCTTCCCTCATCAACATGCACACCCATTCCCGACCCTCTCCATTCTGCTAACCTCTTAACTGATCACCACATCTCACGCCCGTATCAAGATGGTAAGCACTTCTTTTTAATTATTTTAATGTCATTATTTTACTTGGCTTGCGGTCTATTGGCCGGCGCTATATTTCCAGACGATAAAAATACCGGCACCTATTTCATTATTTAAAATCCCGGGATGGTCTATTTACCGACCACGCAAAAATACCTACACATACATTCCCAACAATAAAATTCCCAACAGCAAAATAATACCGAAAAATATATATCCCGGCTTGCAAAATAATGCCGAAAAATATATATATCAGCTTGCTAGTAATACCGCCAACAAAATAATACCAACAACTGTATATACCGGCACACTAGTTATACTGTCATGACAAAAATTCCGACAATGAAATAATACCGCCAAATACATATACCGGCATGCTAATGAATATCCAGACACGCCACAATTCCCGACTATAAATGACGATACTGAACTTCATTGTCAACAATTCTTATAATTATTTACAAGTTACTTAGACGTATAAAAATACAATTTCTATTGTCACCTTCACTGTCACAACAGAACTATTTTTATAGTCACTCTTGGATAGCCATTTACACATTTCTTAAGACATTTTCTAGATTTTCACTTTTCTTTCATATATTTAATCAGTTGCAATAAACCAACATCTAACTTTACCCATTTACATTGCTACAATGTCTTACAGTTAATTTGAAATATTAACATTGGCATTGACAGTTTACTTTTGATGTTTCTTATTACAGAGTGTATTGCTGCTAACAAAATTAAATGTTGACTGTGGTTTTCCCTCTGTGTCATGTGCCTGTTTTTTTTTTACTAGGCCCATAAAAATACAACATATTATGCAAGGAAATGATCTATCTGCAATCCTCTACTCATCGCTATTATGCATAAAATCAATATTTTTTTTCTAAAATCTCAGTGTTTTGCAAGGTGGAAACATTTTCATATATACTGTTCTTTTCCTTCAAATGTGTCATGTGCCTGTGTTTTACGCTAGTTTTTTTTTTACAAAAATAAAAAACATTATGCAATTCCTTTTTTTCTCGTGTAATCCTCTAGTCTGCAAAGTATTATCCACAAAAGTAGTCATAGTAACATTTTTTGATAAGCCTTCATGACAGAAAGTTGTCAATGATGTCATAATAATAAATTTCTGATGAGAGACCAATAAGCAAAAGCCAGTGCCAAGTATCATACGTTCATTCTGTAATATTGCAAATCATTTTTCCAATGTTATGCTTGGGACTATTACAAAAATCTTATATTATATTGTAATTTTACTTTTTTTCATATTATAGCCTACATTTCTTTTAACAATTTAACAATTAATTTTTTGCTTTAAATAAATGTGTCATGTGTCTGTGTATTACTATGCTGTGATACCAAAAACTGAACAATGTTATGCATGTTACTGTTTCTAAATGTAATAGTCTATTCTGCCAAATATAATATATCCAAGTCATTAAATCATTATTTAAACTCATTGGGCCTGACCCAGAACAACGCTTTGAAGCGAATTTACGCGTGGCGGAGACGTAAAAACGCTGTTTTGAACGCACTGCGCACCCTAGACATTCATGTAGCGTAATTGTGAACGTATGGGCCATTCACGTATATGTCACGTAAATACTTACGTGTGGGCGTGCCAAATTTACGTTACTCGAAAATACGTGTGAATTACGTGAAGTAGGCGGGGGGTGGTATTTAAAGTGTACAGTATGGGCGTGCTTAGCTGCGTAAATTCGTTCAGCCCATACGTACGCGTGCGTATGACAGCGGTTACGTTGGAAAAAGTTAAGGTAGGGTTTGGGTAGCGTGCCTTGACAAAATACGTCCGTGCAAGGGGTGTGCCGAGGGGAGTGCAGTGAACTTACGCGCATGAAAATACGCTCCGCGAATAAACGTACGGCACACGTAGTTCTGGATCTACCCCATTGTATGGTTACCTGACACTAACCTAAGTACTAACATGTAATAAAATTATAATTTTTCATTATCCCTTAATTCACTAACACACACCATATCAGAATTGTATTTTTCACTTTTATTGATAACACTTCAGGACACAGCAGACCGCTTGCCAATGTATTGCAATGACCAATCAGAAATATCTCCATTTGTATAGTTACGTTCTTTTTGTTTTGTCATTTGTGATCTTGCATTTCTTTTAACAATTAAACTGTTTGCATTTTTTCCCTGAAATGTGTCATGTCTCTGTTTTTATAGGGTGTGTTTTACAAAATTAAACAATATTATCCAAGTTACTGATTTTACATGTAATACTGTAGGATATATTGCTAAATATAATGTATGAAAGCAATCAAAATGTATATTAAAATCATTGTTTTGTTTATTGAAAAAAACCATACAGCACCTACAATAGAATGTACATTTTTATTTCAGTTATGGTCACAAAGAGACAATACATCAGAAATGTGTTTTCAACATTTATAACACATCATGACTGGTAAAGACAAGCATTTAAAAAAAAAAAAAATATTTTCACCAATGCCAATATACTAAACACAATGTCATATATCATATGTTGATCCATTAATATTGGAAATCAGGTTAAAGTTTATTTTTTATATCTCAAACCATCAACATAAAACAGTCCTAGGCAAAGTTCTGTGTTCAGTTGCTAAGTCTACTGTTCAAGTCCAATTGCCAAAGTCCATAGCACAGTTGGCAAGTCAAGGGTACAATTGCCAAGTCCAGTTATCAAAACCATTGTTCATTAGCAAATCCAGGGTACAGTTCATGGAAATCTTAATTCTAAAGTTGTGCCTAATCTTCCTTCAAACTGGTCTTTAAATGTTACAGGACAAGCAAAACAAAATTCCATCGATGACTAGAAGCCAAAAATCCAAGACAGGTCACAATATTTTCTTACAATAATCCCACTACAGTGAAGGAATGAAATGTAATTCTTTTCCTCAGGTGGCGCTCTGAAAAGGTATAAAAAAAGTTACTTCATTACATAAAATATAATTTTTTTCATTAAACGCCAAGTGTCTCAGTTCATATGTTTATTCACAATAATCATTTACCTTTCTGTCCAAATTACTTTTCTTGAGTGCTGTCTTTGAAAATCCACTCCTCACCTCAAAGAGATTAAAAAAAAAATCATGGGGAAAGTTGTCCAATATATACTTTTCACACAAAAAAATTATCAAAATAATGTAAAGTGGTTGGATCAGAAAAAGAATAAAAAAAAATCATGGGGAAAGTTGTCCAATATATACTTTTCACACAAAAAAAAGATGATCAAAATAATGTAAAGTGGTTGGATCAGAAGTCTTATGCTGTCAGTGATCTTGCCTGATAACAGAGGACTTATCATTTCCAACCACACCCATGTCCTTTAATTTAACCTGTAAAGAAAGATAATTACAAGTTCAATGTACAGGCTTTTTCTACATGGAACAATGTCGCCTGTTTTTGAAGTTTGCATCTTCCTCCTTCTCTGTATGGGCTGTCCTCTGTTATAGATCTTTAGCTCTTTTCTCCGTGTGCATCGTCTGTGGTAACTCTGTGAGGAAAGAACCAAAAATTAAGCCATCACGCCTTGACTTGCCAGGCCAGGTCACTGGTGATGGTCCCCATGTTGTCAGATGCTCACTTCAGAGTTCTGAAAGGAGAAAAAAATGAGTTAAGTGCATACATTTTTACCTTTTCATGCATTTCACATGAGGTTACAATACTTACTTTGCTGGTGAAGGCCCTACGTCATCACGCCTTGGTTTGCCAGGCCAGGTCTCTTGTGATGGTCCCCTTCTGAAGCTGTTCCTCACTACATATTTCTGCAAAAAAAAATTACGGGATTTTAATTACACACATTGGCAAATTGTCAGGGCATTACACAACTTTTGACAATATACTTATATAGTTCTTAATCTTTTTACTGTGGATGAGATGTGGGCGCAAGATAGCGCTCAAACATTTCTCTCATCCGTCGCAATTAATCAAACAAAACAACCATGTTGGTAGAAGTGGCGAGACTTGCTGTTGAGTGGCCAAGATGACCTGCAAATATGCTTAAGTGTTCTGGATAACAAAATAACAGTATGTTCATACACTGGATGTCTATCGAATTGTTTAAGGAACTTAAAATATTATTGTGTCGTTACCTCTTGTTGCCTTTGCAAAGTACTGTACTGCTCTGCAAATGAAACTGTCCGCTGCAAAAGCTCTTGTAGCAATGAGGAGGACGGTGTTAGCTTCAGCGGCTTCAGTTTGAGTGGACACCATTGACAGAGTGGGCTGCTGGGAGGCTGAATTTCCACTGGAGACACTGACAGATATGTAAGAGAAAATAGACAGATTTGTAATTTCTTTGTATTGTAAGCTTTGCTAAACCTTACATTATCAGAATATGTGTATATGAAATATAATAAATATTCTAATACAAGCAGCAATACAAGTAATTATATTATAACATTTTACTAAAAGATATCAAATACACTACGTTGTGGAATTGCAGAACCAGGGATCGTTCCAAAAAGATTCCTTCATGCCCCCTGCTCAATATCTGGATCTGCATAAGAAGATTAGGACAAACACAGTAATTCAAAGAAAATATGGCGTTACCACACCCTTAAATTGTAAATATTAACAGTATATATATTACCTGCTTCTGGCAATGTAGATTCTTCCATCCTTGGCGGCGTTGATGGTTTTGCAGCTTAGTTAAAAAAATAACAAATACTTAACAATGTAAACAGGAAAAAGAGAGAGATAATCAATAAAGAATAGCCCGATAGTCTTTGATAGATTAAATTACCTGGGGCACGTGATGTTGGTGCAGTGATCACTTTGGTAAGGTTGGTAGTTGCTGTGTGACCTAAAATGAACAATTCAATTAGTCATGTAAAATGATGAAAGTGTTCGCATCTGTCAGAAGTACACAACATAGTCACACTAAGATATTTATTGTGAGAAATAGATAAAAATTTATTTAAGTGCAAATTTAAATTATTATATGTATTTTTACACACAGAACAGTTAGCAATATCATAATAACATAACATATTTAAAATACAATACCATGAGCAATAAAGGAACTTAGTATGGTCCCGAAAGGATGTCACCCCAAAGTTTGCTGAATATCTGGATATAAAACAAAAAGAATGCATGCATACAGCAATAAAAAAAATACATATAGCATGGGTTGTAGTTATTATTACAATATATATTACCGGGCTCTTGAACAACAGGGTCTTGGGATGTTTGTTCACAGGTGGATGTTGACAGTTCACCTGTTTGCATAAAAACATTTAAATATACACCATAGTCAACGAGAGAGAGAGGGAACAATATAATAATAGACCAACAATTTTTAAATGATAATATTACCTGTCCCTTGTGATGTGGGCAAGTGTAAGCCTTTTGGTCTTTTGGCAGTTGACGTGTGACCTAAAATGAAGAAGGTAATAATTCATGTTAAGTTTTGAACGTGTTCACATCTTTCATAAGTAAACTAGACAGAAACTTTGATTTGGTGAGTCAAATAATAAAATAAAACATTAAAAGTTAGTTTGCTGGCATGTAAAATTTTAATTTTAGGACTTTTAAATTTTAATATTCAACTTCTTACCAATATCCGTGCCTGCTTGCTTCTGCCTATTTACCGGTGTCCTCTCATCTTCCGGCATGCTTAGAATGTGGTCCTTCATCTTTTGCTCCCACTCTTTGAAGAGGACATCCTTTCCGCTTTGTTGTAAGGCCATCCTCTTCCTCGTGATGCTTCTGCAATCACGGAATCTCTTCTTACAGTTAGCCACGGAACGTTCTTTGTGACCAACTGCGGATACCGCCTTTGCAATCTTCATCCAGATGAAGGACTTCTTCACAGTACTACGCTGAGCTCCTTTTCCAAGGATAGTACTGTAGTTTTGCAGAACCAGGCAATTGTAAATGTCACAGACAATTCATTTTTTATGTAATTATGTTGATAAAAATAAATCATTGGTGTACCCCTAGATCAAGATAATATTTTATTGAATTACAATAACAGCAATACAACAAATGATTCAAGGCATTTATAAACCAGTGTAAATTATCCATCAATGACCTAAAAGCACACTCGTTTACGGTTAATCAAATAGTTGAAAATTTTGCTATTTATCACCAAAAAAATCAAGCAATTAATATTGTTAAAAATATGAAACAAGAGACAAATGAAGTGTGTCTTATACATGCAAATGTGTAATACATGGGGAAATATGGTATATTTATTTATTTTTTGGGCGGGCCTCCTAAACGTTAACCTTTTTATTTTGCCCCATGTTAGCCTTTCAGTTTGCCATGCATGTTCTACAGCATCCTTAATTTTTAATTAATCAAGGATAAGTTAACAGCATATAGGCAATTAGCATCAAATAAGCGTGACTATCAAATCCAACAGCACTCTTTTGAAGTAATCAATCAAAATGCAGAATCATCTATTACCTATGACAGTGCAAACACTTGCAGAATGCATGGAAGACAGGTGCACAAAAGACAATGTGACATGGGCAGAAATAAACGTGCGAAAATACAGGCGACAGAGCACAAAATTCAACAATGCACTTTAATCCAACATTTATGTCACATCCAAACTAATGCATATTAAACTGTTGACAATGGCAGTGCAAACGCTTGCAGAATGCAGTAACGACAGCTGCACAAAAGACAATTTTAAAAAGGCAGAAATCAACGCGAGAAAAGAACCAACGTTTGCAAAACTACAAGATTAACACCAACGAGAAATAGTACAACAATCTAAAAAATGTCTCAAAAGTGTATGCCAAAAATCTAAAGCTTCAATATCAGAACAATAAAACGTTGTCCAAAAAAAACTAAACACACATTACATACTAAATAAAATTAGAAGAGTTTATATATATATATATTTAGAAATATTTTTTTTTTACCTTTGTAACAAGGGGGTAGATCCTGAACAACGTTTGCAGTACGTTTGTTCGCGTAGCGATTTTTCGCGTACGTAAATTCGCTACGCTACCATTAACACACCCCCTGCACGGCCGTATTTTGTGAAAATACGCTACCCAAACCCTACCTTAACTTTTCCAAACGTAACAGCATACGTCCGCTAACGGGCGTACAGACTACGCGAACGTACGCAGCTTAGCACGCCCATACTGTACACTTTAAATACACCCCCCCGCCTACTTCACGTAATTCGCACGTATTCTTCGCTAACGTAATTTTGGCACGCCCACACGTAATTACTTACGTTCGCAATACGTGAATAATCCTTACGTTAGAAAATACGCTACGCGAATGTGCGTATTTTCTGCGGTGCGCATGCGCACTTCCATCAAAACAGCGAATTTACGTGTATACCACACGTAAATTCGCAGAAATGCGTAGTACAGGATCTGCCCCAAGGACATTATTTTCCTCCAACGAAAACTTCTGCGAAAGGCCGTCGCTATCCTCTTCTTCCTCCTCTTCATAATCAGCATCAAGAGCTTCAGGTGGAGCAGCTGGAGATTGTTCTTCCTGGATGTGAAGAGCGTGGGATTCCTCACTGGAAGACTGGCTCTCTTCTCCACCGACAGGACCGCCAAACCAAATAGCCATGATAACAATTCCACCAGAGTGTGATAGAAATTGTCACCAACAAAATTGTTAGAATAAATGAATAAAAATCCACCTGTCTCCGAGCAAATCTCCAACACCAACTATACTGGACAGCCAGATCAGGAAAATGACAGTTTCTCTGGTGCAAAAACCACTTTTATAGTACAACATTTGCAACATTTTAATCAATTCTCAGCCCCTTCCCATGCATATGTCATAGGTAGGACAATTTGTATATGATAATTCAAATTTTAACCACCGAAAATATCGCAGACACAATTATCTTAAATTAAAACCTGAACAAAACTGTAATAATTGTCCACAATATGGATTGTAGTATAATAAACAATTTTTTAAAACTCGTAAATATGAAAACCAAGCGCAATATGTCAAATAATATAAATTGCTATAAATTCAAACTACTGTTTAATAAACTGTCACCATCAGCCAATCACTGTACATCAATTCAAACTGTAACTGTAAATTTGCATGCGCTAGATATAACACTATATAAAGAGGTCACGACATATTTGACATCACCACTTCTTAGCAATTGTCATGGAACGTGGAGTGTGCAAACTGCTGTGGATTTTACAACCTGCTGTGGATTTTATAAACTTCTAGGAGAAGTAATTGACAGTTTATCCAAATAGGACCACTGTGAACCGTCTACGGGCCTTCTGGTACCATCTGAGAAGGGAGTATTTTTGCTGAATATTGATGGCTTTCTCTTTAGCAAGAACAAACAGCGTGGAGAACGGTGCTACTGGGACTGCACTGAATAGACAAAGGGCAATTGTACATCTTATGCCACCACAATTGAACTTGCTGACAGCAGAGTAGTTGTCTCACATAAAGAGCACAGCCATCCAGCAAGGGCAGAAAAGACTGATATTTCCATTGCCAGGGCCACAATCAAGGAACGTGCCAGAACAACCCTTGAGACTCCTGCCCAGATAATCCAGCAAGTCACTGCTGAAATGCCATCCACCAGTGCAATCTATATGCCAAATAGGGATGCTCTAAGACAAGCTGTGAAGAGGGTGAGACTGTCTGAAATGCCAGCACAGCCAAGGTCCCTGAGTGACATCAATGTGCCTGAAGATCTTAAAGAAACTGATGGTGACAAATTTCTTGGGAGGGACAGCACTTTCGGCAATGAAATGATTTTGCTTTTTGCCACCAAATAAAATCTTCTGAAATTACAGGAAGCAGGTTACTGGGTATGGATGGAACATTCAAAACATGCCCAACCATCTTTCGCCAGATCTACACCATCCATGCAATGGTTGGCACAGGGCCATCGACGAGACATTTTGAGCCATTGGTTTATGGGCTACTGTCAAGCAAGAGCCAGGAGTGCTATGAACTTTTCCTGTCAGACCTCGCAGACTACGTCCAGGAGTGTGACATCGATCTAGCACCCCAATACATCATGAGGGATTTTGAAATTGCCGCAATAAATGCCAACACAGCGGGAATTTGGAGGCTCTATCAATAAATGCTGTCTGTTTCACTTAGGCCAAAGTATTTATCGCAGCATTCAGACAGCAGGATTACCCCTGCTATATGGCCTTGACAGTGAATTTGCTCTCATGATGAGACATCTTCAAGCCCTTGCCTTTCTTCCACCGGTAGAGATTCCTGATGCTTTCCAGGAACTTAAAAGCCATCTGCCGGACCGCGCTCAAGCCGGTTATTTTGAAGATAATTATGTTCTGGGAAGACGTCAGGAAAAAACTTGCAGCAATAGCACAAGGACTGCACCTTTGTTCCCCCCCCAGCATGTGGTCAGTGTTTGATAATAACACTTTGGGAATTCCCAGGACACAAAATAAGTTGGAAGGCTGGCACCATCGATGGAGCAGTATTTTTGGTGACAGAAAATTAGGTGTTTATAACCTAATAACATATTTCCACAAGGAGCAACAAACCGCCAAAATCCACATGCAGAAAGTTCTTGCCAACGCGCCTCAAACACCAGAAAGAAGAGAGCAAAAAAAACAAGAGAAACAGCTCTCCAAACCTGTAGAACAGTGGACCGCATGACATTCCTATGTGGAATTGCCTACAATCTCCATTATAGCAGCACTTAAAGGAGAAGAATTAGGCCACAGTCCTGACCAACTTGGCTCTGGTGAGTTTTCATGCATTACGATATCTGTACCATATTTAGTTGCTATGTATACTGTTCAAACTTTTTTTTTACCTATAATGTTATTGACATGCCATTATATAACTTATGAGTACTGTTCTTATTTACATTATTGTTTTACATGATTTTCTACCAAAAAGAGCGCTTAACGTAAAAATCTTTTAGTGACACAATAATGCAAATATTCAGAGCAATAACATATGGTCCATGAGCGCCAACAAGAAATGTCATGATGGCTTAGTGCCTGACAAAGTGTTAAACCAATAAAATTATATTTTAAAAGGTTGTTAAATGCACTGTCAGTTTTGAAATGTATGGACTTTAATTTTTTTTCTGATTACAGAAGTCTGCGGCAAGAAGATGTCTAATTGAGGACCATCACAAGAGACCTGGCCTGGCAAGCCAAGGCGTGATGGCGTAGGGTCTTCCACTGTCACCATCAAAGTAAGTATTGTGGCCTCATATGTAAAATGCACTTATTTTAAAACACAAGATGTGTGTATTTAACTTTTGCATTTTTATTCTTTCAGATCTCTGTGGCAAAAAACTGTCAAATTGGGGACCATCACAAGAGACCTGGACTGACAATCCAAGGCGTAGGGCCTTCCGTTGTCACCAGCAAAGTAAGTATTGTGACTTCATGTTGAAATGCATGAAAAGTTAAAAATGTGTGTACTTAACTCATCTTTTTCTCCTTTCAGAACTCTGAAGTGAGCATCTGACAACATGGGGACAATCACCAGTGACCTGGCCTGGCAAGTCAAGGCGTGATGGCGTAGGGCCTCCACTGTCACTATCAAAGTAAGTATTGTGACCTCATGTGTAAAATACACTTATTGTAAAACAAAAGATGTGTATATTTAACTTTTGTCTTTTTATTCTTTTAGATCTTTGCGGCAGGAAGCTGTCAAATTGGGGACCATCACAAGAGACCTGGCCTGGCAAACCAAGGCGTTATGGCGCAGGGCCTTCTGTTGTCACCAGTAAAGTAAGTATTGTGACCTAATGTGTGCAATGCATTAATAATTAATAAATGTGTGTACTTAACTTGCCTTTTTTTTCTCCTTTCAGAACTCTGAAGTGAGCATCTGACAACATGGGGACCATCACAAGAGACCTGGCCTGGCAAGCCAAGGCGTGATGGCGTAGGGCTTTCCATAGTGATAATATATGTGAGTGTTAGCTTTGTAAATGTAATGTATAACCAGAGCATACAAAAGGCTTAATTTTTGGTTCTTTCCTTAGAGTTACCACAGACGATGCACACGGAGAAAAGAGCTGAAGATCTATAACAGATGACAGCCCATACAGAGAAGGAGGAAGATGCAAACTTCAAAAAACAGGCGACATTGTTCCATGTTGCAAAAGCCTGTACATTGAACTTGTAATTATCTTTCTTTACAGGTTCAATGAAAGGACATGGGTGTGGTTGGAAATGATAAGTCCTCTGTTATCAGGCAAGATCACTGACAGCATAAGACTTCTGATCCAACCACTTTACATTATTTTGATCATCTTTTTTTTGTGTGAAAAGTATATATTGGACAACTTTCCCCATGATTTTTTTTAAATCTTTTTGAGGTGAGGAGTGGATTTTCAAAGACAGAAGTTTTCCCATGAAGACAGCATTCTAGAAAAATAATTTGGACAGAAAGGTAAATGTTGTGAATAAACATATGAACTGAGACACTTGACGTTTAATGAAAAAATTGATATTTTATGTAATGAAGTCACTTTTTTTATACCTTTTCAGAGCGCCCCCTAAGGAAAAGAATTACATTTCATTCCGTCACTGTAGTGGGATGATTGTAAGAAAATATTGTGACCTGTCTTGGATTTTTGGCTTCTAGTCATCGATGGAATTTTGTTTTGCTTGTCCTGTAACATTTAAAGACCAGTTTGAAGGAAGATTAGGCACAACTTTAGAATTAAGATTTCCATGAACTGTACCCTGGATTTGCTAATGAACAATGGTTTTGATAACTGGACACTGGACTTGGCAAGTGTACCCTTGACTTGCAAACTGTACCCTGGACGTTGCTAATGGACATGGGAATTGTACCTTGGACTTGCCAACTGTACTGTGGACTTTGGCAATCAGACTTAAACAGTAGACTTAGCAACTGAACACAGAACTTTTCCTAGGACTGTTTTATGTTGATGGTGTGAGATATAAAAATAAACTTTAACCTGATTTCCAATATTAAAGGATCAACATATGATATATGACATTGTGTTTAGAATATTGGCATTGGTGAAATGTATTTTTTTTTTAAATGCTTGTCTTTACCTGTCATGATGTGTTATAAATATAAAAAACACAATTCTTAAGTATTGTCTTTTTGTGACTGTAACTAAAATAAAAATGTACATTCTATTGTAGGTGCTGTAAGGTTTTCTTTCAATAAATCCTACTTTTGTGGATAGGTAAACGAGGGGTTAATTAACCCAGAGAGCCTTTAAACACACTGGGTGGGCCTGGATTCGGTGGTGCCACTTACTTGGAAGATAGTGATTGGAAGATTAGAAGAAGGGGATGGGGCTTGGTGTGGTCCCTCATAAATGCTTTTGGTGGCAGGAAGTGGTTCACTTTGCCTGAAGATTTTTCTGAAGGATGGTCCCTGTGGAAAGAAATAAGTCAAAATTTTTTATTGATCTTTATCTTATCACTTTACTGCCTTATTATTCCTGTCCTTTTCTCTTTGCCTTATCTCTTTTTTCTACTAGGCTATTTCTTTTTTTCTCCTATCTGTCCTTCTTTATCTTTACCTTTCTTCCTTTCCTCTTATTGTATTGTGCGGCGGGGTTGTTCTTTTATTGCTGCACGGTCATGCCTCGCCCCCAGCGTATGGTTTCCCGTCCGGCGCTCCTGCATGAAGACTTACCGGACTGTATCCCGGACACCCAGGCCCCATCTGGATGTCCGGTCCGTGGGCGCCGGCGATCAGCAGTGGCACCGGAGCGCGTCCGCTAGACCCGCTCCCGTGGACGCTCTCCGGTGGTCCTCTCCCAGTGTCACGGCGGGAAACGGCAGCGTGCGTCATGGCGTGGTGCCATCGCCAGGGTGTCAAGCGCGCGCTTCCGGTGACGCGGCTGCGTCTTCCGGTGCGGCGCCATTTTCTTTCACCACAGCGTCTAATACAGCTCCCAGAGGAGCAACTGCAATAGAAGCTGGCGCAGGGGATGGGGGTGTCCAAGCGGGGTGGAGGCATGAGGCTCGTGACGGAGCTCTTCTGGAGGCTGCTGTTAACCCTGGGGATGGTGTGGCTGCCAGTGGTCGGAATGTCCTTAATCTTAATGAACAGTAAGAATTGCCCATTTCTCAGGTGGTTTGCTTGCGATATTGTGCACACAGGTTTCATCTGCTGGGGGGTCAATACACCTCACACACTTCCCTGGAGTGGAGGGTCTACAAGGGAGGGTGCCTTTAATCAATATATGCCCCATCAGTCACAGGCATCAGCTGATTTTTCGCCAGCGGGGCCATATGCCCAACCATTTAGCACATTCCCCCCTACACCATCTTTTGGAATGCCGGGTAACTATTATTTTACCCAGGGAGGGTAACCCACACCACCGGCAACACAGTGGTTAGGGCCCTTAGGGTGGCCATATTGGCAAGGACCTCCCATGACCCCTTTCCCTAATGGCCCTTGGCCTCCAGGTCATTATAACATGCGCAGGACCCCTCAGTCTAGGTACTGATCTGCTTCTAGGTCCACCACGTTAGCTGCGCCGCAGGATAATGTTACTAGAAATGTGTCGTTTTCTGAGGATGTTGCCATGACTAACGTGAATCCTGTATCAGATCGCAGGTCTAGGTCTCGTTCACAGTCAAGGAGCAGTCGGAGAACTTCTACTGATGGAGCGCAGGCCTCCACATCTGTAGCGACTGAGACGGCCCATCATGGTCTGGCCCATGTGGAGTCGGGTACAGCGGCTGTGGATGCTCCTCCTGCGGGGCAGGATACCCCTTTGGCTGCAACTGGTGAGTTGGCACATGAAGTGCTCACTGATACAATTTATGAATTGTCTTCGTCATCATATTCCTCGTCTACAGAAAGGTCATCTGTCTCTTCAGAAGGGCATCCTAGGCGTCTCGGGTGCGCCATAGATAGGCATCTTAGGTGAAAGGCGAATAAGCGTTCTGCAAATTCGTCAGTGGCAAATATGGCACCTTCCGTAGGGATGGTACATTGTGAGAACACGGCGTTATTGCAAGGAGTTAGGCCACAGGCAAGGGAGAAGATAAAAGCCGGCAGATATGTTGACATCTTCGCTATAATGGCCCGACGGGAAAAAAGCTTTAAACGCGTGAAAATGTGGGACACATAACCGGTGGTTTAGCGCGTTGTGTACTTTTATTGATGTGTATCTCGAAACACGCCCTTCACAGCACAGGGACATTTTACGCCATCAGCACTTGGTTCATGATCTTATGGTGACGCTTGACGTATTTATGACGAGCAATTTCGTCGTAAACGGGACGGCAACGCCTCA
Organism: Limnodynastes dumerilii; assembly: GCA_011038615.1. Taxonomy (NCBI): domain Eukaryota; kingdom Metazoa; phylum Chordata; class Amphibia; order Anura; family Limnodynastidae; genus Limnodynastes; species Limnodynastes dumerilii. Next base: position 11,379 of record WWET01008329.1, on the reverse strand, counting down.
CTACGCTTCGGCATAAAAGACGTTGAACTTTGGTTGGAGGTTACTCAGCAGGAGGGAGAGGCTTCGGCTGAGACGTCCAACGACAGGAGGTTTCAGGCCAGGGGGCGTGGTAACGCCCCAACCCCAACTAAAGCCAAGTGCTATGGCTTTAACAATGCCGGGTGCTCTCGAGGTCACCGTTGCCTGTTTACCCATGCATGTTTGCACTGTGGGGTCGACAACATGCTAAGGACTGCACTAGGCCCTCCCCGGGAGCTACCACCTTGTGTCCTGAAACTACCAATACTAATAGGCTCGTGTGCAAGCGTATTACCCATTGCTTACCCTGGCTGAAGTTAGGGTAGCCTTCAGCCGGCGTAAGCAATAGGAAATACGCCCGAACAGGGGGAGTGTCGGGGAGAGTGGACGCCGATACGCTGTTCTTTAGTAAGCGTAGGTCTGGATCAGGCCCATAGTGCTCTCCTAGGTAAAATAGATATTGAATCTGCATTTCGACTCCTCCCCCTTCACCCATCCAGTTTTAAATACATGGGTTTTAAAATTGATGGTTCATTTTACATTGATAGATGCCTGCCCATGGGCTGTTCTATTTCGTGCGCTTACTTTGAAGCTTTCAGTAATTTTCTTCATTGGTGCATTGTCGTGAGAGCGGGCCAACATGGCATTGCACATTATTTGGACGATTTTTTAAAATGTTGGTCCTGTGGAAGCGTCCACGTGTAACGACATACTGTTTTCTATTACCACCTTATTTTATTCCCTAGGAGTCCCAATTGCCAAGGATAAGACAGAAGGCCCCGTTACAAGAATCACTTACCTTGGTACAGAGGTTGATACAGTCGAGGGTTTGTGCAGGCTTCCTAGGGAAAAAATTTCACAGCTCCAGGAAAACATTGAGCATGTCAGGCGTTTACGTAAACTACAGTCCCTCACAGGTTCACTTTGATTCGCCTGCAATCATTTCAATAGGAAGGATTTTCTGTAGGGGGCTTGAGTGCGCATCAGCGGGCTTGAAGCTTCCTTCTGAATGGATCCGAATGTCCAATGATCTTAAAGCAGATCTTGGGATATGGGATTCATTTTTAGGGACCTTCAATGGCGTTAAGGTTTGGCCATTACCACCGTCGTCTAACGTCAAATTACAACTCTTTACTAACGCGGCGGGACGTAAAGTCAAGGTTGCAGAACAGGGACATAGTCTTTATGTGCGATAACATGGGGGTCGTTCAATCAGTAAATCAGCAAAGCACGTCATCTATACCAGCCATACGTCTTCTGCGATATTTAGTCCTCAGGGGTCTTTAGTTTAACATCAATTTTAGGGCTCAACACGTTCCTGGGGCCTCATTCACTAAACGCAAATTTTTTGGCCAAAATCGCATCGCGGCGAATTTAATGCGATTTTTTTGAATTTTGTTCCAAATTCACTAAGACGCGAATTGCATGCGAATTTTAAAAACTCAGGCGATGCGTTTATTTTTGAATTTTTCATATTCGCGGCAAATTTTCTATTTTGTTTGCGGCGAATAGATTGAACTCCATGTTAAAGTATAGAGTTTGAATTTTTAAGGTCAATTCGCGTGATCTAGCCTAAATTCATTTGAATTTGAAGCAACTCACGTGACTATGCCGTAATCATGCGATATTCTCAAATTCAAACTGCCTATATAAATGTTAGAGCCACCATTTTACTTTGCAGTCTTTAGAGGTGCTTCAGTGGTTTGGGCTTTCCTACTGGCTGTATTGGTGTTATTTGTTACAGAAATCTGGTCACTTCTCTTGTTCTACTCATTATGTAAGTAATAATGACAAGTTATTTTGTTTTTTAATTCAAGTTTTATTATCTAAAAATGGTTAAAATGAAAGTTTAAAAAAACATGTAAAAGTATACTTCATAAAAATCATTAGGTTTATGATTTTAAAACAATATTTATTGTATTCATCCTAAAAACATGTGAAACATATCTTTAAACATGATTAAATATGTCTATACATACATATAAAAGTATGTGGCACTCCCACACTTGTAGAAAATAATCCTTAGTAGTACAAATGTATATACAAACATAACAGCAGCAAGGCTTTTTGTATTTTAAATATTACCTTGCCTGTCATGAAATATATATTTTTCTCTCTCTCTCTTTCTCTCTCTCTCTCTCTCTCTCTTTCTCTCTCTCTCTCTCTTTCTCTCTTTCTCTCTCTCTCTCTTTCTCTCTCTCGTCCTAACTCTAATCTTCACTCAAAATAGAC
>WWET01008328.1:0-12042 GCA_011038615.1 Limnodynastes dumerilii | reverse complement strand
GATAGGTTAGTGCGTCGGTGCCCTGGCTCAGTTCCTCAGAACATAGGATAGATAGCTGGTATGGTGTGCCCGGCACTCAGACGTCTTTCACACTCAAATAAAGCAAGAACCCGGTTTGTAGTGACAACCGACGTTTCAGGAATTTATTCCTTTCATCAGGGTTAGGGTCACTTGCATTGCGTTCGGATGGGTAAATACTAACGCCACGGGTGTATGTATGTCTAGGTCTAACCGTGTAATAGATTTTCCCCCTAACTATTAATGACCAATCAACAAATAACCTTTGTCTTCGTGTTCTCTGTGCGCAGCTTCCCCGAGTCTCCGGCGCGTCTCCTGGCGGTGAAGGAGAAGCTGGCTGCGTACGGCCTGCAGGAGCGCTGTGTACCGCTGTCCGTAAGTTAGGAAGGGTGTGTAAATCTTGGGAATCCGTAGTTATACTGAGCTGTGACCATGCCACTTACATCTCCTACAGGCGAGAGAAGCTTCCGAGGACGAAATCCTCCTGGTGCACAGGTACACGATCAGGGGGCAGATATTTGGGGTACCCGTCCCCCTTGGGGTTTTGGACCTGATGGTTTATATTCTTCTTTCAGTCCGGAGTTTGTGGATCTAATGAAGTCTACGCAGAATATGACGGAGGAGCAGCTCCGGGAGCTGTGTGATCGCTACGATTCCGTCTTCCTGCACCCCGTGAGTCTACACCTCTATGGATCATTATAATACATGGCTCCTGTCCTGGACCTGATCACCTCCATACAGCTGCTTTCACATTATGCAATAACCGGGCAGATCAGCTGATGCGATAGTTAGGCAGCCAATCAGAAGGACCGATAGTTGGATGTTGACAAAACAGTTCAAAAAACCATATTCAAATCCTTTAGACTTGCGTAACGATCCGAACGCCCATTCACCAGCACAGGGCTTTATTCACCCCAAGGCCAACAGACGGCACCTTGATGTCCGAGTCATAAGTAGGTTAGACGGAAGGTCTTTAAGATATTGGCTTGACTCATGACCTGTCCCCAATGATTTCCCCCCTTAGATGTCCTATACTGCTTCCTGTCTGGCTGCGGGATCTGTGCTCCAATTGGTCGATAAGATTGTCAGAGGAGAAGTCCGCAATGGATTGGCGGTGGTTAGGTAAGTGACCAATCAGGAGAGTTTATAGCAGATGCAAAGGATATTAATTTACATTAAGGTATGGACTGATTAGAACTATTAGCAGCCAATCAGAGTCAAGATACTGTATAACTAGTGCACAGCTGGATTCTGATTGGTTGCATCTCCGCTCTTCTTATTTAGACTCTAGTGACATGGAAGTTAATGTGGACTTGTGTCCTTGTTCTCAGGCCGCCTGGACACCACGCTCACACCGACCAGATGAACGGTTACTGCATGTTTAACCAACTGGCCATCGCGGCAAGATACGCTCAGCGCGTGCATGGCGTTAGACGGTAAGTTTCGGTGCCTTAGGTCATGTGGTTTGTTGGCTGCTGTTTGCTGTAATCTCATTTCGTGGCTTTTCCTCTGCAGGGTCCTCATCGTGGATTGGGACGTACATCACGGACAGGGGACGCAGTTTATATTTGAGCACGACCCAAGGTCTGTATTATTGTTGTCATGGATTCCTGGGGGTGTAAGCGGAGTTTATCAGGACTGCGGCTTCTCTGCTTTATTATCTATTGCGCCTCTTATAGAATTGATCAGAACATTTTATCATTTTTGGCATCTTTATTATGTATCGCGCCTCTTATAGAATTGTCTTGTTTTTTTTCTCAGTGTTTTATATTTTTCTATTCACCGCTATGAAAATGCGCAGTTTTGGCCGCATCTTGCCGAGTCTTCCAGCGCCGCTGTGGGAAAGGGACGCGGTGAACGATATAACATAAATATACCGTGGAATAAGGTAGGAATATGCGCCGATCAGCTTCACCGGCCTGGGGTCCATACCTTGTGTGGCTCCTCTCCTGGTCTTGTTGGGATAAGGGATGCGGGGCATTGGCCGGTAGCCTGAGCCAGATTGTAACCATGACGGTGGTTTGTCCCTCAGACAGGAATGAGCGATGCGGATTACATCAGCGCGTTCCTCCACCTTCTCCTGCCTGTGTCATACGAGGTAATTGCAGCCTCTTACACTGACTCCTCCGGTGCTCCGAGCGATCGTGAGTCACATCTTGTGTCTTTTATTTGAAGTTTCAGCCGCAGATCGTGCTGGTAGCAGCTGGATTCGACTCCGTGGTGGGAGATCCAAAGGTGATTTATCAGATGTGTGTAGGAGGTGGGGGGCAGTGTATATATAATGGATAGGGGGTCGGGGGGCAGAGATCTAGAGATATATATATATAGTATAGGGGTCAGTGTGTGTAGTGAGTGGAAGGTGACAGACCTTGCTTGCAGGGTAGAAGTTAACACTCATCGCATCCTCTAGGGGGAGATGTCGGCTACCCCAGCATGCTTTGCTCATCTGACGCATCTGCTGATGTCGCTGGCTGAAGGGAGGCTTCTTTTGTCGCTGGAGGTAAGTGTAATAATACGGATTATATGAAGCAATACCCGGAGCGCTGTCACTCTGTCTGTATATTGGTATATGTTGCATTGTGCCGCGTCACCCCTTCCCCTGGGGGCACAGTCCTTCTGACCCGGGAACCCACCGCAGTCGCTGTGTTGTGAGGGAGACGACAATACCGCTAATATTGCGCGTTCTTTCAGGGAGGATACAACATGCGATCGCTGGCGGAAGGAGTCTGCGCCTCCCTGAAAATCCTGCTCGGAGACCCCTGTCCACCATTTCCCCAGCCGTTTGCCCCCTGTGAGAGGTAAGAACTGACAGTAAAAGTGTAAATGACATTACGTTAGATCATATATATAAATACGCTGTAAGCGGCTCTCGCGATGGCGTCTGGTATTTGATAAATAACCGTCCGCTGGTTTGAATTCCGCAGCGCTCTTGACTCCATCTCTGATGCCATTTCCATCCACAGACGGTTCTGGAGGAACCTGCAGGATCAGGGTGAGTTTGTGGAGACGTCCAGCTTCCTATAGATCTCTACTCCTATATATAACAGAAACCAGTGAGGTGCTATACCTGGTCCTATCGTAGATTCATTCCCCGCAGGCACCGTGGACGGGGACCGCAGACCGCTGTGACCTAAATAATCCCTGATTTTATTTTAGATTTTACTTTAAAGCATGACCTTGTGGAAGGAAGACGGACGGCACAGGAGAGCCACGAATCTACCTCCAAGGAGCCCACGGGAGACTCTCTGGGGGTCCTCCTGGACTCTGTGATGCAGGAAGTGATGAGGATGTTACCGGTACATCGTACGGGCCTGGTGTACGATGCGCAGATGATGAACCATTACAACATGTGGGACAGGTGAGGTCACAACCAGCTTTATTAACCAACAGGAAACCGGCAAATGGCCATGACGTAGATTTATTGTCTTCTCAGCGGACACCCAGAGCTCCCACAAAGAATTGCCCGGATTTATCAGCGGCACAAAGAGATGGGGCTGTTGGATCGTTGTTTTCGCCTACCCCACCGCCTGGCGTCCATGGAGGAGCTACAGATGTGTCATAGGTGGGTTCCTGCAGCCAATCGGCAGCCCTGATTCACAACCAGTTAGATCCCAACTACCACTTATCTTGTGCATTCCAGAAAATGGAAGCTAATGTCTGATTGGCTGCTTCTCAGTGGCTTATTTTGTATAAGGGGTATAGTCATCTGCTCAGAAGCCCATTGACCAATACTAATGTATTGTGTGACCCCTGCAGCCTCCCGTACATTAAGCAGATTGAGGAATGCTCCCGGATGAAGCCGAGGGACCTGCACAGACTGGGCTCCGATTATAATTCTGTTTACATCAACAACAAGTCCTACCACAGCGCCTGTCTGGCTGCTGGCTCCACGTTCAGCGCAGTGGAGGCGGTGATGAGAGGAGAGGTGAGGTGTGGACGCTGTGATGTCGCAGCGATTCTAATACCTTGTACATATAGAGTCCTTTCTGTCAACTGCAGCTTAATGCCAAAAAATGCTAAATCAGGCACGCAAAAGCTCACTATGGTAACCAGCGCTGTCTGACCTCTTTTCTGATCACCACATCTCACGCCCGTATCCAGGACTTCTCCCGCGCTGCACCTCTGCACTGGAATGACCTCCCTTCTTCAGTCAGACTCTCCCCCACATTGCAGGTCTTCAAGTGTTCACTCACACCTGTTCAGTTCAGGCTAGCCTACCCCTCCTCCACTTAACATCCTCACTGCACCCTTCATCTATCCCTTCTCTTCCTTCCACCAGCAGTCCACTTCCTTCCCCCTCTCCTCCGCTCACACCAGCAGTCCACTTCCTTCCCCCTCTCCTCCGCTCACACCAGCAGTCCACTTCCTTCCCCCTCTCCTCCGCTCACACCAGCAGTCCACTTCCTTCCCCCTCTCCTCCGCTCACACCAGCAGTCCACTTCCTTCCCCCTCTCCTCCGCTCACACCAGCAGTCCACTTCCTTCCCCCTCTCCTCCGCTCACACCAGCAGTCCACTTCCTTCCCTCTCCTTATGTCCATCCTAGTGTTGGTTCTTCCTCCACCACTCCCTCCTCACTTTGTACCCTCTTGTCCCCCTCTGCTACCCTTTTACCCAATCCCCACCTGGTGGCTCCCTCTCCCTGCGCTCTATCCCCTGCCTCCTGATCTTCCAAGCATGACACCTCGCGTTTTGCCTTGTGTTCTGTGCTTGCTTCACTTATTGTATTTCTGTGATATTTTTTAGTCATATTGTATTTAATATATACTATGCTGTCCATCCCGACCCTGTATGTCTGTACTGTATATTATTATGTACTATGCTGTCCATCCCTGTCCTGTATGTCTGTACTGTGTTTTGTACGGCGCTGCGGACACCTTGTGGCGCCTTATAAATGATAATAATGGTCCGGATTCACAACCCGTACGTCTTGCACATGCGTCCTTCATTTCCGGATAGTAGGTACTATGCATGCGTAGTAACTATTTTACGTAATCTACGTATCGTTTCATTATGTAAATTGCGTATATGCAATATATCTTTAAAGACCGCATATACGCAATCTACGTAACAAAACGATACGTAGATTACGTAAAATAGTTACTACGCATGCATAGTACCTGCTATCCGGAAATTACGGACTTTGTGCAAGACGTACGGGGTTGTGAATCTGGGCCTATATCATTATACGCGGACGTACTGCGCCTTGGGGAGAAGTGGGGTTTACTCTCTCCCTGTGTACCCATCCCCCTCCATGCTGCCGGTAATTACCGCATCCTTGATACGGAAAATCATGGAATGGAATCTGGCTGAAAGGGGTCACGCTACAGAACATGCGGCCGTGATCTGTCCAAATCTGTTATCCGGGGACCTGTTTGCAGTCTGGCTCCGCCTCTTGGAGCATATCCGGGGTACAGCGTTGTATCATGGAATATATGGACATATCCGGCCTGTCCGTGGTGTCATTTCCTGTTGAATGCATCGGTAACATGGCCGCTTCCTGTATGTGACGGGACAGACGTGGGAACTTGTCCCTGAGCCTTTGCTCTGTTGCTGTCCAGGATGATCGGTCGTCCTCTTTTTAGCATTGTTTGTTTTGTTTGTTTTATTTTGCTTCAGGTACAAAATGGCGTCTGCATCGTTCGCCCGCCGGGTCACCATGCAGAGCAGGATGCCGCCTGTGGATTTTGTTTCTTCAACAACGTCGCTCTGGCTGCACGCTACGCTCAAAGTCTACAGAGCCCGTCCGAACCGCGTCTAAGGTGAGGGTCAGCGATACAGCGGAACAGCGGCTCTGCCCAGGCCCGGACCTTCCTCTTACGTGTTTTCTTCTCTCTCAGGGTGATGATTTTGGATTGGGACATCCATCACGGCAATGGAACCCAACATATATTCCAGGAGGATGCCAGGTAACACATGGGCCTCTGAGAGAGCAGTCACCGTACACACCTCCGTCTGTGCCAACTGCCCTGCTTCCTTCCTCCAGTGTGCTGTATGTTTCCCTCCATCGCTACGACAATGGCCTCTTCTTCCCGTCCTCCGAAGACGCCGCTCATGACCAAGTTGGCCGCGGCTCTGGCGAAGGATTCAACGTCAACATCCCCTGGAACGGAGGCAAAATGGGGGACGCAGAGTACTTGCTGGCCTTTCACAGGATTGTGATGCCCATTGCTTATGAGGTGAGCAGACGTGTAGGTAGGTCGGGGTAGGTTCTCCATTAGATAGAGAGGATGGCTAGGATCATGGGGAATCGGGCAATATTCTTCATTTAGGAACCAGTCTGGCTCCCGTCTCTCTGCAGTTTAACCCGCAGCTGGTTTTGGTGTCTGCCGGTTTCGATGCTGCTCGGGGAGATCCCCTCGGAGGCTGCCGCGTCAGTCCTGAAGGCTATGCTCACATGACACACCTCCTGATGGGCCTGGCCGGTGGAAAGGTGGTGCTGGTGCTGGAGGTAAGTGCTGGATTCCTCCGGGTCTCGTTTCTTTATTTTCTGTTCCAGACTTAAGGCCATTTTGTGTACGCACGTGTGCCCGAGTTACGCACTATTAAGTATAACGCACTCCCCTCACACGCACGTAACTGAGCTGATTTATGCATTTAAAACCTTAACTTTTCCTTGCGTTTCTCTGGTCACACATAAGTGCGTAACGCCGCCCATACTGTACAATGTAAATGCCTCTCCCCTCCCACAATTCGTGTATTCGACTTGCGTAAGGATGTCACGCCCTATTGTACGTAATTACAGACAATCAGAGGTACAATGCGTAACATTTGCCACACACATGCGCAGTGCGTTCCCGCAGCTAGAGTTACGCACGCAGAATGCGTAAGTTATATGTCGTTATCAAGTCTGGATCTGGCCGAAACGCCTATTTTATCTCTCTGCTTTGTGAGCGTGATATTTTGGCTTTATTGTGTTGGGTGCAGTACCTTCTTGGGTCCAGCAGGTTGTGCTGTTGCTGAAGTTGACTTGTCCTGGTCTAGAAGGGTCTGATGACTGCTCTATGCTACTTTTCAGGGTGGCTACAATCTGACCTCTATCTCCGAGTCCATGTCTATGTGTACCCAGACGCTGCTGGGTGACCCACCTCCCTTCCTCTTAGACTTGCACGCCCCTCGTCCCGTTGCCTTGCGTGCAATCTCCGATGTTCTGGGCGTTCATCACAAGTACTGGCAAAGCCTCAGGATTAACGGTAAGTGACTGGGGGGACAGAGGATTCTGGGGGGTGTCTTTGGGGAGACGACTTGGTGACATCTGTCACTTTATCTCAACAGCTGGACCTCCTCCACCTTCCGAGACCCCAAAGAAAGTCACTCCACGCAAGCATATTGGTGTCCTTGAAGTGACTCCACCTGCTCCCCAGCTTATAAGCGATTCCCCCGGCGAGAGATTTGTGCGCACGCTATCTCCCCAAGATGGCGGCAGAGCTCAAGCTAATGATGAGGATTTCACTTCGTTGACCCCAGATTCTCAAGACCTAGTACCAAGCCCATCGTCTTTCACCATAGGGAGCGAGATGGCTGATGATGTCTCCCCCACTGACCAGTCCTCGTCCATACAGTCTGTGGATGAGAGTTTGGAAGAGCCATCGCTGGAGAGCATTGGATCCAGGGAGAATGTGGCCGAAGAGGAGGCAGCGGGTGGGAGGACGGTGGGTGAAGGAGCCGTTCATCTTTACCCTCTGCAGAGCAATGATGGGTTGGTCGATGAGGGCAGAAGCGTAAGTCAAATCGTGCCACGTGATCCCATCCGTGAAGGAGACTCGTTGGAATTGGTCATCGAGCTCCAGGTTTCAGACAAGAGCCTGGAGAAAGAGGTGTCCCGGCTCAGCACGGAGGTGTCGGTGGAGGAGCTTCTGAGGGGCTTGACCTTAGTCGATGACAATAAGATCTTGGACGTCGTGGCTTCAGAGGCGGACAGTCGGCCTGTTGGCGGAGCAAGGAAGAAAACGCTCTCTCTGCTTACAACAAAGGTGAAGGCTACGAACCAGGAGACTGCCGTGAGTATATTACCACGAGAGGATAAAGGGTATACAGCCGGCCTGACACTACAGATACAGCTGATAGCTAGCAAAGCATGCTGGGACTAAGCCATGGTGTAGCTCTGCTCCAGCGAGTGTCTTCAGGAAGGAAATAAGGGATACAGTGCTGTGTATGCAGGGGGTCAGGGTGATGTATGGAGTATACTGGGGTGGATACAGTGCTGTGTACAGGGGTCAGGGTGACGTATGGAGTATACTGGGGTGGATACAGTGCTGTGTATGCAGGGAGTCAGGGTAATGTATACTGGGGTGGATACAGTGCTGTGTATGCAGGGAGTCAGGGTGATGTATACTGGGGTGGATACAGCGCTGTGTATGCAGGGAGTCAGGGTGATGTATACTGGGGGTAGATACGGCGCTGTGTATGCAGGGAGTCAGGGTGATGTATTGTGTCTGTGTGTTGGGTGTGCAGGGGGTGATCATGGTGCATTGTGGGTATTGCACCTCTCTCGTCTCTCTGCAGTCCTCGGAGCTGATGGAAGCTGGGGGTGACGGTCACCTGTCTCATTACCAGATGGAGCTGGACACCGGAGAGTTCTCCGTGAGTTACACAGATCCTCCTCCCCCTCCCCCTGATTTTAGGTTTAGGGTAAATAAAAGATATAGCTGTAAAATTTATGTCATAAAGAATGTAAAACACAGAATAACATTTACTGTAATAATGAAAGCTGTTGTCATGGCGACATGGCTGTTTATTGCTGCCGCTTGTTTCCAGGGGGAGCTATTCACGGTGACTCCTCTGCCCTGGTGTCCTCACTTGGATTCTGTACATGTGCTGCCCTCTAGTGGTATGGATGTAACACAACCCTGCGTTGAGTGCGGTACAGCCATAGAAAACTGGGTCTGTCTCACGTGTTACGAGGTGAGCCGTCCTCTCGGGTGCCGCCAGACGGGCTGTCTCGTGGCGCACGCTAAACCCTTTTGTGCTTCTGGCAGGTGCTGTGTGGGAGGTATGTGAATCAGCACATGATGTGCCACGGAGTCTCCTGTGGACATCCCATGGTGCTCAGCTTCTCGGACCTCTCGGTGTGGTGCTACAGCTGTGACGCTTACGTTCATAACGAGGTAATTAAGATTCCCTTGATATCGGTGCCTTTGCGCATATAACGACTAAGAGCGGCCATTTATTCTCATGGAGATTTCAGGAAGTACAGAAAGAAGGAACATCCATACTGTAATAAGACTAAGAGGTAACGCCCATACTGTAATAAGACTAAGAGGTAACGCCCACTTGTAAACATAGTCCGCCCCTCTGGATTATTGTCATTGGGAAAACATTGCGTCCAATGAGCATCTTTGTATTTTCTCATTGCGCAGGTTCTGATACCAGCAAAGCAGGCCGCATACTACTCCAAGTTCGGTGAGGAAATGCCTGGCGTTTGAGCGTCCTGACCAGCGGCTTTTTGGCGCAGTTCATCGCTTCTTGCTGTGCCGGCTCTGGGAATCTGCGTGACAGGTTAAAGGGGTGTCGCCTCCCTGCACCTCTGGATTGGAAGTTCTGGGGGGCATTTGTATATGGAATGAATGTTATTTATAAAGGGCTTTGCCAAACCTCCGTATAAAACCAAACCAAAACAGACCACTTTGCCATCTACCGATATAACAGGATTGGGCGATTTTATAATGTACTTCCACGAGTTTGTTTTCTTTAATCCCTTTTTAATATGGACATTTTATCTCCCGCTCTCCCGAGCACCGGATCTCCATCACCCTCAGTCATTATTTCATGGTCTATTATTTGTAATCAGAGCTGTGCTTATAGCGAGATTGCCCGTGCGTGGGTCATGGAACACGACAAAAGCTGGTCACGTGCTATGCAAAATACTGGCTCCAGTAACCGAGGACATCATGTAGTGACCGCACACTGGCTGGCACACCATGTGTCTCCTATCATCCGCTGGCAGCATGCTGGGAGTTGTAGTTCACAGCGCCTGCAGTGTTGAAGGCTGTAGAGCAAGAACTGTGCAGATGAACAGAGACATAATAATTGATTGGTCGGTGTCAGTGTCCGGGGTTATAATCTTTGTATGTTCAGGGGTTTGCAGAACCTGTTGTGTGTCTCAGTCTTTATACAATGTTATTGTTCTATAAGATATTTAAAAAGATGGAAAAAAAAGTTGTTGGTTTTTTTGTGTTGATGAAGTTGCCGTTTGGGAAGGCCATCAGACCAACCCTCCGACCGACCATCCATCCCTCAGACCATCCATCCATCCCTCAGACCATCCATCCATCCCTCAGACCATCCATACATCCCTCAGACCATCCATCCCTCAGACCATCCATCCATCCCTCCCTCCCACCGTCCATCCATCCCTCCCACCGTCCATCCCTCAGACCATCCATCCATCCCTCAGACCGTCCATCCCTCAGACCATCCATCCATCCCTCAGACCGTCCATCCCTCAGACCGTCCATCCCTCTGACGCACTTGGTTCGTTCGGGCTCCCACCATATTGTACAATTTTTTGCTTATCAGGGCAAAAATGAGGGCGGTAAAGAAAGGAGAGAGGAAAGGCGGTCTTTTTTGGCATGGAGATGGAATTCGAGCTAACAGTCCTAAATATCCTGAAGGTTTGGGCTGTCATCCCCCTCACTTTTGTTGATATCGCAGAATATTAGCTCATGACCACTAGAATCAGCGATGACACTGTCAGATGGCCTTTTGTGGCTTCTATGTCCCTTGAAAAATGAGGAGTAGTTCATCTCTATAAACATCAACTTCTTAACATTTTTGGGGTTTAACCTTCGTCGCCTTTCGCTCACAAGGTTCCCGGTTGCGCTAAATATTCTTTCAGAGTATACACTGGAGGGTGGCAGCTTAAGTAGCATATTGCCAATTTTGTGTAAGGGTGTCCACCTTCACTTATTTTCCTCCCAGTATTGAAGTGGACTTGATGATGATGTGCAAATATGGTAATGATCATTCATGTAATCATCCACCATTCTATAGATGCTTACGGCATCTGACTGGCTCACACTAGTGTTGTTAGTATAAATTGGGATGTCTTTTTAGCCCGACCAGATATCATAATCTGTGGCTATGCTGCCTGTGGTGACTCTCCATCACCAGTGTTTGTCTGTGAAAGTGACAACGGTTTCCTGGCAGTAGAAGTTCCTGGAGAAGCTGAAGGAGGAGACGTGTTATGTGCGATGTTATCTGACAAGTTGCTCACAACTGGATGTTTACATCTCCTAAAATCTGTGTCATGGGGGAAAAAATGACCTGACATAGCACTTAAACCTAGGATCAAGCATGGTTGCCAAAATATAGTGATAATTTTCCATAATCTGGCTAACTCTAGTGTCCTGCCGAAGACAATTCACTACTTGATCCACAAGTCCAGCATACTTTCCCGATTCACTTACCATAGTCTCCTCCTTCAGAATCTCCAGCTTCGTCTCCATCAACTTAATTAAGGGGATGACCTGACTGACGCTGGCAGAATCCGAACTGACTCCATAGGTGGCAGTTTCAAAGGGTTTTAGTATCTTACATAGCAGAGAGATTAATCTCCAGTGTGATGCAGTCTCTCCCACCAATCTATCTAAAATGACGTCAAGGTCACGAGGGAATTTCTCATAAACCCTCAGAAGCCTGCGAGAACAGTGATCCTGAACAGCGCAACCACAAAATATTGTGAGATTTCAAGAGAATTAAAACAAAATCGCAAAATCCGACCTTTCCACCAAAATGGCGTTTTGCCTCTATTTGGAATCCACATTTGGCGGGAAGATCCGAGCGATGGATCAGTTCGACTCGGATTCCTAAAATTCGGAAAGTTTCACGGAATCTGAACCGCCGATCTCTGCTCTGTTGGGGATTCCTGAGGACCGAGTGTGATAAATACTGGAATATTAGACTCCGCCCCATGTTAAATGATCAGGGAAATGAGTGTAAGCCTTGTAACCAACACAACCAGCTCTCTGTGTCATAGGGATTTTCAGCATAACCGTAGTAATGAGCCTCGGTGCTGACCCCTCTGA
>WWET01008326.1:15816-39550 GCA_011038615.1 Limnodynastes dumerilii | reverse complement strand
TAGTTAGAGAGAGAGAGAGAGAGATATTACAAAGCTACAAATAAAATACATTCAATAAATTAAATATGTTAAAATTATTAATAAGAAATACTTACCAGCTTGGATGGGACCCAAGCTTGTAAGCTTTTAATTCTTGGGGAGGTCTTGACAAAAAAAAACCCTTTGAGAGCAACGCAACTCATGTCCTGCTCTGCTGTTGTTGGGTCCTATTTATACCCTTGGCCAGCATGTAAACTTTTAATTTTATTTATAGTTTTATTATATTTAATGTATTTAAATAAACCTTAATCTGTATGAACCCTAACCCTAATTCGAACACTGATTCCAAACCCTAACCAGATTCCTCAAACACCCTTAATTTTCTTGTTGTAAAGATCCCTAGAAAGCATGTTGCGCCATCTAATGCAATGTGAGGTCTATGCAATGTCAATGGGAGCCAATGGAAAGCCATGTAGTCTAATGAAACGCATGGAGGTCAATGGGAGTGGGCCGAGTGAGAGAATTTTTTTTGACACATTTGCAACAGCAATTTTTCAACTGGTCTCGCAAAAAAAGTTTATTATGCAGTTGTGGTGCCGACGTTGTGTAAAATGTGTGTACTTGGAGATAGACTGTTGAAAAGTGTCTGTAATTTTAGTTTCCTGTTATATGTGTTTTTTGGGATAAGAGACCTTTGATCTTGAATGCTTGTCGTAGAATAAAGTAATGATTGCCCTAAAAACTTTTTTTTTCCTTTTATATGACTGTGTGTAATAGTACTGTGGTTTTGTTCTCTAATGTAAAAATATTTTAAGGTATTTCTGTTTTGTATGTTTTCCCTCTGCTTACTTAATTATAGCTATAATAGTTTGTGGAATCTTTTTAGGCTATTTGTCTTTTCGTGTTACCAAATTCTTACTACTTATTCCTTAGGAGTTGACTGAAGAGGGTCTTCCATTTCTGATACTATTCCACATGAAAGATGATACTGAAAGTCTAGAGAAATTCCAACAAGAAGTTGCTCGACAGCTAATTACTGAAAAAGGTGTAACCTGTTTACATTTATTTTTAATTATTGTATTTACTGAAACCAATTTTAAGTTTGTATTTTTACAAACCCATCGTTACACAATATTATGTTATTATAGTTAATATAAAAGTTAGTGTATCATTTAACATATTTATAGTATTAGAAAATAGCAAGGTTTACAGATGATCATTGAGAATGGTGGAATAGGCTGGCTTTAAACAATAAGGAGGTACCTTAAATCACATCACATGCCAGAGCTGTTTTATAAGCTAGAAGTGACTACATTTATTTTATTTTTTTAATATCATTAACAACCTTTCCACACAGGTATTGTTAAACTACACCATCCGGCATGCTCCAGTATCATATGCACATCTTATACCTGACAAATTGTGAAGGGTCTTGTAGTTTTACAACACCTGGAGTACAATATGTTGCCTTTTTAGCAGATAACAGTAACCCTAAAGCTGACCATACACTTGAGTGATTATTGGTCATCCGATTGGTGATTGGTAAGCAAAAAGGAAGGGGGGGAAGAATAGAGAAGGGCTCCTTTAAAGGAGATGCACTGTGTGAACTCAAAGTGACAACAGAAAGAACCAGTATTATATACTTGTGTGGTTCACATGACCCAAGGCTATAATTAGTGTAATATGCGTATAATGCTCCATCACATGTATGCATATTACACTATAGTGTATAGTTAATTCCTGTTCCTCCTCCCTGGCAGTACAAACGATGGGTTATCCAGTCTGCTGTATGGTGCCAGGAAAGGAAACAAGAAGACCCGGGGTTTGTATATAAGTCCCACCTCCTCCTTCCACCGGTGTCTTCTTATTTCCTGTTGCTAGCAGTGCCAGGGAGGAGTATTTCTTACCTTCTGAAAGGTCTTCCTCCGGTCCCGTCCTGCGGGTCTGGCGGGAGAAGAGGCAGGACAGGCCTCTAACCAGGCAGAGCCTGACTACTGCAGCCTCTGGTGGGCGGCTGGAGCTCTCTGCCGCGCGTCTTTCCCCCGCGGCAGGCGCGCATGATGACGACAGAGCGATGCGACACGGGACATTTATGGCAGCATTTATGCCATGGGAGCCGCCATGTTGCGCAGATGAAGCCTGGACACCATAATGAAGGGGGTAAGTAGCCTGTACCCCCTAAAAAGCATCAAACCCTTAAGTGTGTGGGATGTGATTCTTCCCTACCAGATGTTTATAATGAGGAATCTTTTGAGGCTTGTCTTTCTAACATCCAATCTCAGCCTTCCCAACAAATGTCAGGTTTTCTTCAAATTCTTAGAAAATAGGTTGAACTTGATGGACTGTTGTCTTTTTTCAACCTCATCAACTATGTAAAAAAACTTTGTCAGAAACATTTCTGACTAAAGATGACCTACACAGAGTCTAGTAAAAGATCACGCTCTGTCTTGTCTGAGGAATCAGAGGGATACGTAGAGGAAGGAAGATATTTTTCAGATGAAGAACAGTCTGAGGAGGACCGTCAGGAACAAGAAGAGTATGCTCTTAATCCAGATTTAGTAGAAAATCTTTTGAAATTGATATACAAAATGCTGAAGATTCAAGAATCAAAGGAAGACAAGGTACTTCAAGACTTGATGTTCGGGGATCCAAAGAAAAATCAGAAGGTTTTTCCCTTGTCGCCAATGATTAAGGATTTATTAACCGAAGAATGGAAAACACCTGATAAAAAATTGTCAGGTATTAATAAGATGGCAAGAGTGTATCCGTTTTCCCCTGAGGATGCTCACAAGTGGGATGATTTGCCTAGAGTAGATGGCGCAATCTCCAGAATATCTAAAAAAAAAAACACGTTGCCTTTGGAGGACGCTAATAGGACAATATGGAGAGGAAGATTGAGGTCAGCCTGAAGAAATCACATTGTCTGGCGTGGGCTACTCTCAGACCCGCTATAGCATCTGCCATTACTTCAAGGGTTATGTGATCCTGGGGTCAAGAATTAGAAAGAAGTATTGCTGATGAGATCAAAAGAGGAGATTTGGTTAAGATTCTTCAAAATATTCAACTGGCAATGGAGTTTCTTTGCAAGGCTTCACTTGATGTAGTCAAGCTTACAGCCAGATCTATGGCGACTGCTACTGTAGCTAGAAGAGCCTTGTGGCTCAAGCCTTGGGCCGCAGATAGCCAGTCAAAGCATCGTTTAACTTTGCTTCCTTTTATGGGGGAATACCTCTTTGGACCGAAGTTAGACGATAGCCTTCGGCAAATCCAGCTGGCTACCTCAAGACAAGCCCAAGAGGTCTTTTTTTTCCCTAAACCTGCTAAATCATCTCAGACCGGGTAGTTAATATACCAGGAAATTCCAACCTGGACCTTCCAGAAGCAGCTTTCGGGGTCAGAGAGTAAAAGAGCGATGTTTTTTTCGTCCCTACAACCAATGACGCCATCAGCAACCAACGTCCTGCCCATGGAGGCCGAAGAATCAGTCAGGGTCATAGTCCTCCTACCATATTGTCCTTGGAGGTCCTGGTTTCCCCTGGTACTTCATCTGGCCATAGACCATCCGTGGAGAATTCCAGTGTATCCAGGCATACTCAAACGGGAAAATACGTCATCCTTGTCCGCAAGGGCTCAAGCTGATGGCATGGTTATTGAGAGGTCAAAGCTGGAATCCCAAGGACTGTCAGATAAGGTAATCAATACTTTGGTCAAATGTCGCAAAGCCTCTACGATTAAAATTTATAACAGAATATGGGGTATCTTTGTCACATGGTGCAATGCGAACCAAATGTCATATATGGATCCATCATCCGGCCAACTATTCGATTTCCTTCAGACAGGTTTAGACAAGTGTCTCTCTGTCAGTTCCCTTAGGGTTCAGGTATCGGGTATTAGCGCTATATTAGACCATGATTTTGCTAACCACAGATGTATTAGACAATTCTTTCACGCAGCAGTCAGGATCTGTCCTACTTTTAAACGACCCATAGCCTGTTGGGATCTTAACTTAGTGTTAAATGCCTTAGCAGAAGAACTGTTTGAACCTTTACAGGAAATCTCTCTAAAATATCTTGCATGGAAAGTCATATTTTTGGTGGCAATAACTTCAGCCAGAAGGGTGTCAGTTGCAGGCACTATGGAGTGAGGAACCATATACCTCTTTCCATGAAAGTAAAGTAGTTCTAAGGACCAATCCCAACTTTCTGCCTAAGGTAGTGTCAAATTACCATATTAACAAGGAGATCTCCTTACCTGCTTTTTGCCCCAATCCCAAAAATTCTAAAGAAACAAGACTGCATTCCTTAGATTTAGTCTGTGCACTAAAAATATACTTAGAAAGGACGATCGCAACAACTGTTCGTATTGACGGAAGGGGCAAGGAAAGGTCCAGCAGCATCCAAATCTTCAATTGCTAGATGGATCAGAACTTGCATAGCTGAGGTTTACAAGTTACGAAGTCAAGAACCCCCAGCAGGCATTAAAGCTCACTCTACCAGAGCGGTTGCAGCCTCATGGGCAGAAAGAGAATCTGCTTCTATTTTAGAACTGTGCAAAGCGGCAGGGTGGTTATCTCACACCTTCACGAGACATTATAGATTAGACCTTCAAGCATCGACTGATGCTACCTTCGGGAGAAGGATATTGTCCTCGGTATCATAAGGTAAAAGTATCCCACACGTGAACTGCTTTGGAAGAACCTATCGTTTGTACTGCCAGGGAGGAGGAACAGGAAGCGTGACATTATTACCTGATAATGTGGTTTCCTGGACTCCTCCATGGCAGTACAAACATGCCCATCCTAAGTTACAATTTTTTTTTTTCTATTATGTGTTTATATATTTTTTAGCATGAGAAAGTGGGAAGATACCAGTGGAAGGAGGAGGTGGGACTTATATACAAACCCCGGGTCTTCTTATTTCCTGTCCTGGCACCATACAGCAGACGGGTGCAGGAAACCACATTATCAGGTAATAATTGCACGCTTCTCCATACACCTGGTTTTTCTCTGAATCATCTAACTAGTGCGATTGGGACTCCCCCCGCCCCCCCCCTTTTCCTTCCTACCCCCCTTTTACCAATTGGTGCTCCTTATGTGTTTTTATTGGTACATTTTATGTGCTGGCTTAACAATGTTTACATATTCTTCCTATCACCCATAGTTTTAAAGCTATGCCAACTTCAAGAGTGTTATGGTCACTGTTAATAGAGTATATATGGTGACTTTTATTGGCAGCTCCTGGTAGCTGGGTTAAGTGAGTGTTTAAGGGTTAAAGTTGAAATCCCTGTGTTGGTTGATCCACACCTGTTGGCCGTCAGGGTTGAGGTTACAGCGGATGATTCACTGTACTTCTGTGCCAGATGGAGCCATGCCTAGCAGTGGTGTTAACTCCCCAGATTTGTTTTACTACATCTGTGGGGAGGTGATGAGGTGACATTTAAATGTCAGAGACGCCGTTTGACTCCACTTCTGAAGCAGTGCTGTGAGCTCTACTTTGGATTTATGGGCACTGGGCTCCTCATATTTGCTGCATCACCTGCCTCAGAAGGGTGCTCAACACATGAAGTTTGCTTGTCTAATGATATGGTAGAAACCAAAAGACCATTGCACAGACTGCTACTTTTGCTTGACCGACATTGTGGGCTTTAGCTGCAAGACAAAGCATTCCATTGCCTACCTGGATTTATTGTCCGCCATGAGACCTGTGCCTCACAGTAAAGGTATGCCTGTGCCAATGCCTCCCAGAAAAGTTTGGACTTCACAGAGATGAACATAAAATAAATAGGGCCAGCAGGGCATATTAAGGATAGGGCACGTGCTAACCCAACCTTGTTACACAAAGCTTGATCTTGTCAGAGATTTAAACCTTTCTAAAAGGCAAGCAGAACTTTTAGGGTCTAGATTAAAAGGCTGGAATCTCCTTTACCATGACACTAAAGTATGTGGTTTCAGAAATAGATGGGCCTGATCCAGAAATGCGTGCAGAAGGAGACTTGTGCATATTAAGTACATAAGTCCTCTTGACAGATAATCTGTGCATGCGTGCTAGATGTTGTGTCAGAAGACCTTGCATATGGATCGGAGTTTCATACGTGTGGACTTAGAAGGGGCCGATTCATCAGATCCGCATGCCTAAATTCTGCCACACAGGAAGGCTTAGGCATGCAAATGATGGGCCAGGGGTGGAGAATGGCACATCTGCAATCAGTGTTGCTAAGAACGCTTATCCGTGCGAATTACTAAAGGCAGGGTTTGTAAGAGGACGGGAGTGACTGGGCGTTCCCCTTTTCCGTGCGTACTGTCAGATTTGTGCGTACGTAAGTCGTGCGTAAATCTGCATCGGGTCCAATGACTTTAGGATTTCGTTGCACTGAAAGATGGACTTGTGTTTTGCCATCATTTCTGTTCTGTAATGGAAGCACTTGTTCACTAGTACAAAGCATAGCCTATTCCGGTGATTCCCAAACTGTGCGCCCCTAAGGGTGCCTCGAACTGAGAAAGTTTGGGATCCACTGGCCTATTCATTGATTCTTCCAAAGTCAGCTTGAAAGCTGTGCTACTCCACAACAGCAACAAGTTACCCTAGCCCATGCTGCTGTGATAAAGGAAACATATGGGAACATTAAACTCCTGCTAAAGATATGCAGAGCACCAATGGTATGTCTGTGGTGCCTTTAAAAGTAATATCATTTCTGCTAGGACTACAGCTTGGCTACACAAAGTACTACTGTTTTCTGTGAGTGGGACAGCAGAGACCAGACAAGCCATTATGGGCCAGATCCTTGCTTGACAACGACAGCTAATTTACACATGCTGCATGCATAAATCTGGCCATGGGAATGCACTGTGCATGCACGCAGCAGATGTTATGCATCGTAACTGTGATTGTTTGTAACTTGTAAGTTCCGGACAATAGGGCGTCCCTATGCAGGCTGAAAATACGCTTTGTTGGTGGGGGTAGGCATTTCAATTGTACAGTATGGGCTGGGTTAGGTACTTACGTACAACAAAGCATTATGTATGACCAGAGATACGCAAGGAAAAGTTAAAGTAGGGTTTTGAACTCCTAAATCAGCTAAGTTACGTGCATGCAAGGGAAATACCCGGAGGGTGCATTGTACTTAGTAGTGCTTAACTCGGGCACGCTTGCTTTGTAAAAGATCTTAAGTCTGGATTTAGCCCTATGTTCGGAAGCAGTGGCTAAAGCAAACTTCACTGATCCAGGGAGTAAAAAATGTTGTTAGTGCCCTACTTGTTGATCTAAAAAAAAAAAAGTCTATCTGCCTCTGATTCATATAAAGCTGGGCCTTGCCAAGAACTTTATCAAAACACTGAATAAGAGAGAAATTCCTGAGGGTCCGTTAGGCAAAGCTTAAAGAGGGGATCTTTGTTGGCTCTCTGATTAGAGAATTGTTACTTGATGTGTGCTTTGATGGCCTGCTTAATCCATATGAAAAAGCTGCATGAGCGGCTCTGAAGAACATTTGCCACAACTTCTTAGGCAACAATAAGGTGGAAAATCTCTTAACCTCTTGCAAGACTATGGGGTGTAATATATCTCTAAAAGTCCACTTCTTGAGTTCACACCTTGATTTCTTCTCCGTGATGAACATGGTGAATGGTCCTACCATGACATTATGGAAAAGTGGTATCAGAGCAAATGGAGTCCAAGTATGCTGGTGGACTGTTGGGCACTTGAGATGTTCCTGAGATATGACACAGTAGAAAATCATATGCATCAACATTTTAAATGTGCAAGTTGTTTACCCTGTCTGTGTTGTTAATATGTGTAATGTTGTATACTTAAACTGTCTCAATCTAAATTATTTGGGCTATGTAACTCTAAAACACTTGATTGTATTCATTGCACACAACATTATGCATTGCACTCAAGTGCCCTCTTGTGAAGAAAAAATTATCCAGTGTAATCGCTGTAGTGTATGACCAGGAATGTTTTTCTAAAATGCCCAAAAAACACTTAGGTCTGACAATTTTACAATATATCTGACTCAGGCTGCTGATTTCCTTCTACCTTCTGGGAGTTATCAGTGTTTACCATTATTATTATTAGCAAATTTAGCAGTAATAATGTAATTAAAGCTCTGCATTGTGAAAGAGATGCAGAGCTTTTATTACTGTTACTGCTGTACTTACATTTAATTATGTAGTCAGACAGAACTCAAGAGGTTTTTTGTTTTTTTTTGTAGGCCGCAGGATAGAGGAGGTACAAATTTCTCTAGTGTAACCAATAATCTGGCTAGTATATTTAACAGTTATTTGCCTTTATATTAATTAACCTAATTCCAGACTTCTGATATGGATAAAACCAAGTTAAACAAGTGTAAAAAAGAATGTAGAACTTCTTTGGTTATTACACTCCCTTACTTAAGAAGCTGTGCTTCATATTCAATTTAAATGTTGCCATGTCTAATATTTCTCCCTAATTTTAAATGATTTGAAATAATTTAAGTCTGATTTGGGAGCCTAAGGAGCTTTAATTGTGCTGTGAAAAAAAAAAATTATAATCAACATTGCATGACTTTTTATTTATTTTATTGGGACTTGTTCCCCAAGATACCTTTCTTTCTCTGTTTATCTTCTGATTATTTTAAAACTTGCACCAGTCCACAAAATCTTAGTTTTTATTATATTTACTTGTGACAAAAATAAGTGTTTTCTGTACTAAATTCTGTGATTGTTTTAGGCTGAGGCATAAAGTTTACAATATATATTAACAATACAAATATTATAATCGATTAACACACTTAAAATGTAAATGTACAGGAATCCCTGCTGTATTTTGCCTCAGGAGCATCCCTTTTAATTTTCCAGCAGTTGCTAGCAAGCATACTTGGTCTACATTGCCCTGAATACTGCTTTTCCATTAAGGAAATATTCTCGTGAACCTACTTGCTATGTTGATTGCTGACTGCTGATTACCTGGGAAGAATTCTAGATACCAGTCCAAAAAATGTGCATTTAAAGACATGTTACATCCCATGTCTAAGGAAACGTGGTTGGTTTATGGAGTTAGTTACCCCTTTTTCTAATTCATATCTAAACTATATTTTTTAGCAGCATTGTTGTTGCCCATGTCACTTGTATTATACTGGTCACACCCCCCAGATTGTGTTTTTTTTTTTATAACACAACGGGAAGCTGTTATCTAATACTGGAGTGATATCACAAAACACTGATGTTAATATGGGGAGTTTCTCTTACTTTATATAGCTAGTATCCTTATTTTAACATAATAAAGTGACTATTGTTTCACAAGGTACCACTGAAGAATTTTTGGCGCCATCACAACAGTGGCTCCTCCAGAATAGAAAATCAAATTTTGCCTGACCTATCCTTTTTCAACAAGCTATCTAGCCCCCACAATTGGGAGGGCCCAGTGCTTAGGAATTTGGCACTGGGTAAAAAGGGTGAGCCATGTAGGAGATGGGTGTTGTTGTGGAACTGTGGACTGATATAGGAGGATCTCTAGCCAGTCTGGCTTGCTATTTTTGATTGTCCCTAGTGTAAGTGGCAATACTGTGGCTAGACTGTGAGATCATTGATGTGGAATGTCACTGTCCTGGGTGCCAGAGAGAGTCCCTTTCTTTGGTGAAGTAATACTCTGCCAGAGTTTCATCGTGGAACACATAGTCCTTGATTTGTTTGGATTAATTTCCTCAATGGTTGGACCTGCTATTGTGTATCTGAGTTTAGTTTCATGCTATTATTTTGATGTTTGGGCACTATGTACTCTCTGAGTGAACTGAAGAATCTGTATCTTCACATTAAGATTGTCCACTATTTCTTTGGTTGTATAATTATGGTATCCTAAAATGTTTAGGCAAATGCTATTGAAAGACCTTTTCAGCCTGATTCAGCAGACCATCCACAATCAATTTTCTTATTCGAGGTCCTTCAAAGATCACCTCTTTGGTCTTTGCATCCCTGACCAACCTTTACATTGAGTGGAGGTAGATAACATTTTTCCAGTTCAACAAATGGTGTGCTGCCAACCTTCTTTCCTGGGGTTAGTGATGTTCACTTTGACCACTGCTTCTGAACATAAGGGTGTCTCCTGTCTCTGCTGTCCCGTTGACAAAAAAATATATATTTCGTAAAACTAAGTTGTAGTACCAGCGAAAGTGATGACCCAAGTCTTCACACACATGCTTTTTGTGCTCTGATATGTTTCGTTTAGCAGAATGGGTTAATTCTACGAGTGAAACTTATTGCTATTGTGGAAAAGCACTGTTTTCAAGCTAACCTTGGCAGAATCGATAAATTAGTGCCAAACTTCTGTTTTGTACTTGTTACAAGGTCTTCCCTAACAGAGCTTCCATTGCAAAAAAAAAAACTAGTCCATATTCAAGGGAAAAGAAATTCTCAAAGCCACTATTCCTGTATCTTAAAACACTTTTTTTTTTTTCTTTGTGAAGGAGTTTCCAGCCTTTTAATCTGGAGTCTCTTCGATTTGGTTCAAATCTCAGACAAGGTAGTATTTCCTTGGGTAACTAAATGTGGGTCAGACAATCGAGAAGCTTCTAAAGTTGGATCTAGCATTACATGAGCATCGCCATGATCTATAGGCTCTATTTCTTCGTTTTTGTTTGACCTTTTGTGAAGGCTTTGGAATAGACAATTCTTCACTATGAGACACAGGCCTTATAGTAGATGGTAAATTAGTGTATGGCACAGTGGCTATGTTCAAAAGACAAAAGTAACAATCTGTACAATGATTTTCAGTTCCCTCCAAGTCATTGGAACAATTCATGCGCTGAGAACCATTTGACCAACCTGTGTCAAGTGATTAAAGTTGCAAGTGCCTGATCTTTATTTTGGTCTCAATCTTTGCTTCAAAAGTAAAGTTCTTAGCACTTATTCATAAGCTACTAAAAGTCTAAACTGTTTGTAATCTATTATAATGTTGCTTCCTAAAGAAGGCATGACTTTAAAAGATTCTAAGACCTTTTTTTGAACTGAGCATAGAAAAAACATATATAATAACACCGGTTGTGCCTTGTGACAATTTTTGTTTATCAATGTTATTAATCCAAAATAAAACTGAGTTGTAGAGACCAGTAAAAAAAATTTTAGACCAGTATTTGTGTTCTCTTTACTACATGTTAACATTGACCATAATCTTATGTGTTCTTTATGCAGGAACTATAAATTTTTTGCATGCAGACTGTGACAAGTTCAGACATCCTCTCTTGCACATACAGAAAACTCCTGGAGATTGCCCTGTAATAGCAATTGATAGTTTTAGGCACATGTATGTCTTTTCAGATTTTAAAGATTTATCGTAAGTATATAGGTATAATTAATTTTTACTTTTATTTATTTTTTATTTACTTTTTAAGACCACACTACTTACACAATAATTTGTTTGGAGTACTATATAAAATGGATTACAGTTGTCTTTACCCTTGAAGGGGCTGATCCAAAAGTGCACATGTTGTGTATCTCCTAAATCTGAATGCAAAACATGGATGGCCCACACAACTGCAGCCAACAATTGAGCAGTGCTGAATTTTTATGTTAAATATAGCTCCATAAAATTATACTGTAGCTAGATAAACCAGACAAAATGTTGCTGCTTAATACACACTTAACCAGGAATCTTGCATTTAGGAGCATCCCATGTTACATAATGTTTGTGCTTAGATCTTCATATGATTATTGATGAAAAAGGATCTTGTCTCCAGCTCCAAAGATGGCCAAAGAATTATCTTGTCTCCAGCCCCCCAGTATTCTCAATACGGCGTTGACGAGTCCCGTCTCTGCTACCTAGCAACAGTCTGTCCCTGTTAGGTAGCAGGGGAGGGACCCCCTGCCGCCATCTTCACCTTACCATTTCCTTACCATACATTCTGGAAGTTCCTGCAACATCCAAAATGGTGGCAGAGTCCTTCCTAAGGACCCCCGCCGCCATCTTGAATGTGGCATGAACTTTCTAAATGCAGAAGTAAGGTGCAGAATGTGGAGATGGCGGCAGCGGGCACCTTCCGCATTCAGGAAGTTTTGGCCATATTTAAGATGGCGGCGGGGGTCCTTAGGAAGGACCTGGCTGCTATCTTGGATGTGGCAAGAAATTCAGTGTGGGAGAGAGGAGAGGGCAGCGACTGATTTGTAGGGTGAATTCTGGGGAAACTGGAAGGAGTTTTCCCCTATATGCATCCATCCCTAAAGTATTAGTATACAAATTTGAATCAAAAAGTGAATTAGACTACGTAGAACACATATGAACAGGGTTTTAAATAAGTGAGCAAAGAAAATAGTGTACTTTACGTTTTGTTTTGTTTTTTAAACATTTAGCCAATTATGTATTTCACAAATATTGTCTGTCAACATTTATATTTGCAAATAAAGCAATAGTACTCTATACTAGCATATAGTGTTTTGTTTTATTCTTTTTAATTTGCCCGTGTGTTATGTATGTCATATTAGTGATTTGAGATATATACTGTTGGTATATTTCTTTTTCAGAATTTCTGGTAAACTAAAGCAATTTGTTTTGGATTTACACTCTGGAAAATTGCATAGAGAATTCCACCATGGACCTGACCCAACTGATGTGGCTCCAGGACAGGTAATTTGATTATATATTACTATAAAAAAAAAATACTTTCTAAAATCATGTTGCGTGCGTGTGTGTGCGTGTGCGTGTGTGTGTGTGTGTGGGTGCGTGCGTGTGTGTGTGTGTGCGTGTGCGTGCGCGCGTGTGTGTGTGTGTTGTTTTTAGAATGACTATGTGGCTGTTGAGAGCTATTAGCTAAGGAGTGAAAACTTTTCAGGCAAGGTAATCTCTACATTGTAGAAAGTTCTGATTTTCTCTCTGAGCACCGTGCTAGATCAGTATTTAGCCAGTGACAGATATATCAAATGGTTTTTTCAGGCTGCACTTAGGATCAGACTCGCCTTTAAACATCCTTTATCAAAACAAACAATACAATGTAGGCTGATAATCTATAGATTGATATTGACCACAGTGAAAACAATAAAATGGTATAGAGCCGCTCGCACAGCAAAAGAGTGGTGTTAACACTCCTTACACATAAACGATGAAAAACAGATAAAAGCTGGAGCGCTAAAGTACACTAATGGAGGCTGGATTGGATCATATGATGTATAAACGCTTGAGTGAGAACCAAATGCACAATTAATCAATGAACATATTTAATATATATCATAAAAACATACAATATAATAATAACATACGTATGGCTGAGTGGGGAGTCCTGAGGTTTACACCATAAGTAGTAACCAGCTGAATTGCTGTGCTAAAAGGTTTGCGGGCAATAAAGATGTTAGAGTCAGAAGAGTGGCTTTAAGGGCCCAGCAAAAGCAGATATAATTGCCTAAAAATAGAATTCATATAACGTCATGGGTGCAATGATGAGCACAAGCAATGTGAATAAAAATGAGCCCAGTATAGAACAACAGCGTAGTAGAAGTTGGTAATTGCAAATATATTGTAGCGGAAGAGATCGAAACAGTCTTACCACCTAGTAGGGGTATATATTTTCGTCACTGGATGGAAACCGTTAATGCTACTGTGGGAAATCCTTCAAAGCATTACCACCAAGGTGGAGAAGATCTTCGACAGCTGAGGAATCCATATTCATGCCGTATGACAGGGTACCGTGGTAGATGCGGAGGTCAGAGGCGAATCAAATCGTGCAGCTGTGAGAACACAAAGTGCTGCTGGCGCACCAGAAAAAACTTCCCAAAACAACAGAGAATGCACGAAACAGGTCTGACTCGTTTCGTTGCTATGGCAACTTCTTCAGAGGAGGTAGTCTCATGCAGTCAAGGGTCTAACTTAAATAGTAGTTGGCGCTACCTGGTTATAAGGAGCAGTAAAAAAGATTGAGGCATCGGAATCATTCTTAACAAATTTATATATAAATTAGATTTACTGAACCTGATGAAAGATCGAATCTTACATATTAAAATAAATTAATTAAATTCATAAACATATCGGTAGAGTATAAAAAAAAATATAATATAATAAATACAAATACTATATGTGTAATTGCATATGAGAAGACTTTTGGATGGAGAAAGGAACTTAATAGATTGAACGGTATATAATTTGAGAGAGATAAATATTTATATAATAATAGAGGACAATGAGTCCACCACCAGGATAAAAAAACCTTTTCAATAAATTAAATGAATATCACTCCCCTGTCACTCCCGTCATTCAACGCCATTCACATTTATCTCATCTTTTTCTGACCAAGGTATAACCTGCCTGGTTTTCCTGTTTTCTAAACATTGGTTTTCCAAGCATATTGGAGTTGTAACTGGAGTTTGAACTGGATTTGGGCCAATTTAAAAGTAGTTGTGTGATTTGTTGGTAAAGTGAAGTTTGCAGATTTTTTAATTGAATAAACCTTCTAGGATGTCTGCTCTTCTGCATTGCAGTGGGTGTGATGCTTTTGTTTTGCGTGAGACAATATGTAAACTCAGGTGTTGTTCAATTTGTCAGAAGATGTCTTTTTTGCGGGATGAGATAGTTAGAATGCAAGATGAGATATGCAGGATGTGTGCATCTTTGATGCCACCATTGCCTTAGAGTTCCCAGGAAGCTAACTGGGTGGACTATGGTGAGGAATGCTTGCAAGAAGGTTTCAGTTGTGCAAGGACACATTGCACAGCCTCTGCCCTTGCATAACTCATATGCAGCACTTGGAGGCCTGGAGTGCAATTCAACAGGTAATGTAGTGTATGAGGTGTTGAGGGAACCTGATGGTGAGAAAAGGGAACATCTGAGAAGGACTGCACTTCTTGTGGGGGATTCTATTGTTAGGGGTATCCAGCTGGGAAGAGGACCCGAAAATAGGAATCAGGTGAAGTGGAGCGACAGTTCCACGTGATAAAAAGCACGTTTTAAATATTGTAAAAGCAGTGAGCAAGGAAAGGGAGGTTGATGTAATTATCCATCTTGGGACAAATGACTTAGCCACTGCTGGAGTTATGGCTGTCCAGAGATGAATTTAGAAAGTTGGGAACTGCTCTAAAACAGGTGGCAAATACTGTTACTTTTTCTGAAGTGCTGCCAGTATACCGATTTGTAAACGGTAGAATGTGGCGCATTCATAATTTCAATCTGTGGCTTAGGAAGTGGTGTCATGAGAGGATTTGGGCTCCTAGGACATAGCCATTCCACCTGGCAAAATAGGAACTTGTATAAAAAGGATGGCTTACACCCATCTTCTGTGGGGACAGATATTCTAAGTGAGCAGTTTGAATGCTTTATTAGAAACCATTTAAACTAGGAGAGGGGGGCAGTGATACAAATAATAAAAATAGCTGCTCCCCTAACCAAAAAGTCTTGGGTGGCCAGTCAATAATGACAGATAATATAGCCACCGCAACAAATGGAAAAGAAAATATAAAAAGCAATATAAACATATCTAGCAATAATAATGAACTGATAAATAGGAGATTCATAATGCAACCTCTCAGAGCAATGTGTGCAAATGCTAGGAGCTTGGGAAATAAAATCTCTGAATTAAACACAATAATGGCAAGGGATAATCTAGATATTTTGGGAATCACAGAATCATGGTGCAATGAAAATCATGACTGGGACCTAGCTATACCAGATTATAATTTATTTAGAAAGGATAGAGTAGGAAAAATTGTGGGAGGAGTTTTAAGGAAGGGTTAAATTCTACTTTAATAGGGTGTATTGGAAAAAAAACTGAGGCACTTTGGGTAACCATAGAAACCCAGCATGTTATTCTTTCGTACTGGAGTGATATATAGGCCACCAGGGCAAGAGGAGGAAATGGACAATGTTCTATTGCAAGACATTGCTAAAATGGCATTAAAAGGGTAGGTAATAATCATTGGTGATTTTAATCTACCTGATGTAAACTGGGATAAGTTTTCAGCAAGCTCCACTAGAAGTGGGGACATTCTAAATTAATTACAGGAATTGTCCCTTAAGCAACTGGTGAGAGAGCCCACTCGCAAAGAGGTCATCTTGCATTTGGTACTTACAAATGGTGACTGAATCTCAGAAGTAAGTGTGGGTGAGAACCTAGGACCCAGTGACCATCAAGCAGTATGGTTTAGTATAATGACAGAGAGAAGCGTGCCACACGAAAACCAGGGTGCTAGACTTCAGGAAGGCAGATTTTGGGGAAATGTGCAAGTGATTCTTTGGCAGAACGGAGGCACATGAAAGGAGTTCAGGAGCAGTTGGAAAATTTTAAAAATGTATTAACAGCAACAGACCTTTTTGTATAAAAATGGTTAGAAAAAAACCCAGAAAAAGAAAGCCAATATGGTTTACAAAAGAGGTAGCAACTATAGTGAAAGCAAAAAAAAATGGCCTTTTGGAATTATAAGCAATATCAGAGTAATGATAATGGGGAGGTTTATTTTACAAAACAGAAGGAGGCTAAAAAGGTTATCAGAGCAGCAAAGGCACAAACTGAAGAAAAACTGGCCCACTTGTTACAAAAGGGGACAAAAGCTTTTTAGGTATATAAATGAAAGGCGAAAAACAAAGGAGGGTATCGTAAGGCTCAAAACGGAAAACTGAATTTTTATTGAGTGAAAGGGCTATGGCAGATCATCTTAACAAGTATTTCTGTTCAATTCACAAAGAGCGGGGAAAGGTCCACTTTTGAATGGGAAAACTATTAATACAATGGGGGCAAGTACTACTACTTTCACTGAGGAGCAGGTATTAAAAGAACTTTCAAAATTGAAAGTGGACAAAATAATGGGACCAGATGGGATACATCCGAGGATACTAAAAGAGCTTAGAGGTGTGATGGCAAAATCATTAACTGAATTATTCAATCAGTCACTAATAACGGGGGTAACTCCAGAGGACTGGTAAATAGCAAATGTCGTCCCTCTGCATAAAAGTTGAAGTAGGGAAGAAGTGTCAAACTACCGACCAGTGAGTCTAACATCAGTAGTAGGGAAATTGATGGAAACACTGTTAAAGAAACAAATTGTACAGTATCTTAAATCCAGTAATTTACAGGATCCCAAGCAGCATGGATTCACTGGGGGAAGATTATGTCAAACAAATCTTATTGAATTTTTTGACCGGGTCAGTAAAGTAATAGATAAAGGGGGAGCTGTAGACATAGCTTATCTAGATTTTAGCAAGGCCTTTGCCACTGTGCCACATTGAAGATTGTTAAATAAGCTGGAAACATTAGGATTGGACTTAAAGATAGTTGCATGGATACAGTCTTTGTCACAGGATAGACAACAGAGGGTTGTAGCAAATGGAATCTCTTCTGAGGATGGTAAGGTAACCAGTGGAGTACCCCTGGGTTCTGTACATGGACCAGTGCTATTTAATATCATTATAGGTGATATTGCCTGTGGGAAAATATGCCTTTTTGCAGATGACACCAAGATATGTAACAGGGTAGACATGCCATGTGGGGTACAAAAAATGAGGGATGATCTAGGTAGACTGGAGGAATGGTCAAGTGTGGCAACTGCAGTTTAATGTTAAAAATTGCAAAATCATGCACTTGAGGCATAAAAAACAAAGGCTCAATATTTCCTTAATGATATCAAAATATTCCAGGCTGCGCTAAATTCTAGTGGTGAATAGTATTTATTAGGTACAAATATTAAAACAAGGTGTAATAATCACCTTAAAGTTAGAACATCATTAAAAAATATGTATAAAAACTAAAAGATTATAAGACTAAAAGATATGTATAGAAACTAAAAGAAAGTACAAATCAAGACAGTAGCGTCATATTACTCAATATGCAAGATGTATGCGCCGGCAAATAGATATGTCCTTATGATCTGGCTATGGTGGCCACCATACGATTTACTCATCAGATCTTTAGCCAGGTTAGATTGAAATATTCGTGACTAGATGTTCCTCTAAACTATTCCTAGAGGAAAAACAGCCTCCGGCAATTGTGCTGTTGAGAATTTTGTAAATAAATTAGCTCTGTTTCTGACTTGTTTGTGGGGGTATGAGCACTCCCAAGCCCTATTTAAATCTCTGGTCTCAGATCGTTGAATGTCAATCATACATATGTGTGTAGATTCACACAGAGATATTAATGGTGGCTAAAGGCTTGTGTATGGATACTCACTCAGCTCCAACTCCGGGCATCCAGGCAATCTGAGAACACAGTCTCTTGGATTAATGTCCGCTAGTGTTCAGTGTCCTGCCGTACTAAAGATGTTTGACAGCAGGCGGTGTGCAGATATGGAAATATAAACTGCCGTGTCAATTTGGCCAACACCGGGACACACAATGACTCCCCTGTTCCGTAGCTGTGGCCTGCAAGCACACAGGCTACGGGCTGTAGCTGGGAGTCCAAGTTGTCTCCTCCACAAGAGAGAGAGAGAGAAAAACAGCATAATAGAAGTCACTCACAAGGCTGATAAATTGTCAAAAGACCTCTCCGGTCATTTTTTAATAAACAAGTACCGACGTTTCAATCACAGTTACTGATTTTCCTCAGGGCAAAAGTAATAAGCACCAATACACCCAGAGATACATTATTAATACTAAAAACAATAAACGGACTCGCCAATACAGTGCTGCCAAACCTGCCTCCTGATTGGAACACTGAACTCCGTACTCCCGCCACGCAATGAATGCTGATACAGGGAGGGCCGTCGGGATCCGTCAGTCATCGGCCGGGGCGGTGCCATAGCAACACTGTCAACAAAGAACGAATAGAGAAACATAAGCCTGATATAAAAGCACAAATTTTACAGCACCACAGACAGTGCTGTAACAGAAGATCTCAGCGCATTGAGAAATAGATGATCACATCTCTGCACATAGAATAATGCACATACAGAATTATTTACAAAATACAACTAAGAGGCAACATCTCATTGAGACCCAAGGGGGTCACAGCACATAGCATGTTTACTTTCACGTTGTAGCAAGATCTTATCTCTGTCACCACCACGAACCAATCTGGGGACATGATCCAGCCCCATCCACTTAGTCTTTTAAAGCATGATTTTTGATCCTCCAATGTCTCGCCATTGTGTGTGTGTGTGTGTGTGTGTGTGTGTGTGTCATTCTGCTGTGACCTTTTTGGGCTCTTTAAATATAGTATAAAGTGTTTTGCAAATGATAATTAAAATATTGGTGTTTTAATGTAATCTCCACTTTTTTTTTTTTTTTTACAGCAAACCCAAGATTTGGCAAGTAGTCCTCCCGAGAGCTCTTTTCAGAAATTAGCCCCAAGTGAATATAGGTATACCATTTTGAAAAGGGATCGTGATGAGCTTTAATAACTGGGAATAGTTGGAAGCCTTAACAACATACTATGATCAAGATCCGTATGGTTTAAAACTAGCCTATATTTTCATAATTGTATTTTTTATTTGGGATTAACAAACAGTAATGAATGGTTTATTTTTATTTCCGCCGACTGTTTGTAAATATGTCTGTCTAGTGGTTTCTGTACAAAGTTTTAAATGAAAAGAAAATTTAATTATAAAACGAAGTTGTCCTGTTTCATAAGTCATACAAAATTGTCAATACATAAACTGTTAAATTACACTTCCCTCATTAAATTGGATTTTTGGATGTTTTTTTTGTGATGTCCCTTTATTTCTATTAAGCACAAAATGATATTTTTTACGTTTTTAACATCTGATTTTAAATCGCATATCTTTAAGGTCTGTATCAGACCTTAAGGTACAAAAAAATAGTTTAAAATTTTCTCGTGTACACATTCCTGTAATGGAGCTGGACTGGTCTCAAATTCCACTTGGCTGTATTTTACAAGAATTGTTGGCTAAAACTGCAAAAAAATAAAATAAAAATAACCATGCAATGCTATAAAATATTGTAGAAAATATGCAAATGTTTTGTTTTTATTGTGGCAACTAGAGGTAACTATTGTAAACACAAACATCTCTCAAAACTCTGACATGGGGACAGATCCAGAATAAATAAATTCATCTGTGCTTATGTAAGTAACCTATGAATTGGTACCAAAATGAGATTAGAGATAGATATATAGAGATAGACAGATATTATCTGAACGACTTGGCACTTCAATTAATGTACTGCTAAGTATTAATAATGGACCCAGGTGCCTTCTGCACAGCATATGTAAACACCCACAGTGTTAAATTTCTGGTCCAACGTTTCAGTTTATTATACTGTCTTCAGGGACATTTAAAATGCATAAGTGAAACAAATACATTTATAACTTACCATCCCACCAGGTACTGTCATGATTCTTTCAGTTCCCTGTTCACTGCATGTACATCTTTGTTTACCTTTTGTTGGTCACATGATTTCCTTAGTTCAGCAGTTCCTGGTTTTCACTTTCTGCTGCAGACTTGCCTCACAGGTGCTATTAATTGCCTTGCTTGATTCCCCCACCACCTGGCCTATTTAAGCCTCTCAGATTTCATTTTCCTGTCAAAGCAACAGCTAATCTTAGTATGCTGATTCGTGTCCTTGAGTTCTCTCATGTGCTCTGATTCCTGGTTGTGTTACTCTGTCCGATTCCTAGTTCTGGGAGTCCTGCTCCAGCATTCCTATATCTCTGGTTCCAGCATAGCTACAGTCTTGTCATACTATCCAGCCTCAGTAGCATGTTTCCACTACCTGCAACTATGTTATCAGGAGGGTTCCCAAGAGAGTCAGTAACCGCAAGGTCTTTCCTTATCTGGCACCTTGCTTCCGGAATCCTCCTGTTCAACCACCTGCTATACCTCCTCCAACACCCGCTGAGGAGCCTATGCACATTCATGCCTGTCTCTCCAAGAGCTGAAGAAATGCTGACAACTTTTCTTTACAGCTCCTTGTACCCTCTGAAGATGTCAATCAAGTTCTGTGTATGCAGGTAACCATGGTTCATGCAAAACAGTCTCTGGAGCTTACTGCTTTTCTGGACTTGGGGTCTGCAGGTAACTTGCTGCCTGCCGAAATCATGGCAAAATTGGCTATACCCACCAAGCCCCTGGAAGAACCCTTGGTTCTGTTTGCGATTGATGGCAGTCAGATTGGATCCACTCCACTGCAATTCTGTACAGCCTCAGTTCAGCTTCATGTGGGCGTTCTTCATTCTGAAACAATCAACTTTTTAGTGCTGCCTTCAGAAATCCGTCCAGTAGTGTTGGGAATACCCTGGCTGAGATTACATTCTCCAGCCATTTATTGGGACGCTTCTCAGAGACTGTCCTGGGGTGTCAGTTGCTGCAAGTCCTGCCTACATTCTGTCAATCCTGTATCACTGGTTCCAGTTTTTACTGCCACTCCAGAAATCTCCCAATTTGGTTTTGCCAGTCCTGGAAATCTGCCGCCTGGTCTACCTCCACATTATGCTCAGTTTGCTGACATCTTTTCCAAAAAGAATGCTGAGACGCTCCCTCTTAATCGTCATGGAATTGCACTATAGAACTCATTCCTGGATAAACACCTTCACCTGATCGTACCTACCCCCTGTCAGTACCAGAGATGTCAGATTACACTAAAGATAACCTTACACGCAGCTTCATTTGGAAGTCCTCGTCTCCTGCCGGTGCAGAATTCTTTTT
Organism: Limnodynastes dumerilii; assembly: GCA_011038615.1. NCBI lineage: Eukaryota > Metazoa > Chordata > Amphibia > Anura > Limnodynastidae > Limnodynastes > Limnodynastes dumerilii. The sequence goes on along the minus strand of WWET01008326.1, from coordinate 18,039 downwards.
GTTAAGAAGTCTGGAGTGCTGCACCCCTGTTTTTAATGGTGATTTCGTTAAGACCTCGGTCTTAAAGAAATCGCCATTAAAAACAGTTTCCCCTTAACCTTGATTTCCGAACTCTTTGACCTTATACACTAAGCTGGACCTTGGAGGGTGGTAGATTCAAATTAAATGTGCAGAAAAATTACTTCACTGAAAGGGTGGTAGCTAAGTGGAATAGCCTCCCAACTGAGGTGGTTGAGGCTAACACAGCAACTGGGCAGACTGAATGGGCCATGTGGCTGTTATCTGCCATCACTTTCTATGACCTGCGTGTGGCTTACAAACTCATCAGGATCTAAGAGGGTGACTAGTGGAAGACTGCACTTAGCACCAGGGACGGTCACTACGAGTACCTTGTCATGCCTTTCGGATTATGTAATGCTCCTGCAGTGTTTCAAAGCTTCATGAATGAGATCTTCTGTGACATACTCTACACGTGCTTTGTAGTCTATTTGGATCATATCGTCATTTACTCACCCGCTTTAGACACTCACGGGACTCAGGTATTCGAAGTGCTATCACGCTTCAGATAGAACGGTCTCTATGCTAAACTGGAGAATTGTAGCTTTGAACAATCCCAGATGCCCTTCTTGGGTTACATCATCTCCAGCACAGGCCTCCGGATGGAGCCTGAAAAGTTTAAAGGCCATTTTGGAATGGCCCCAACCTAAAGGTCTCAAGCCTACTCAGTGGGGTTTGCAAACTACTACCCTCAGTTTGTCAGGAATTACTCCCTTGTAGTGGCTCCCCTCGTGGCACTTACTAAGCAGAGTGCAAAGACCTTAGTCTGGCCTTCCGAGGCGGTACAGACCCTTGACACCCTCAAGAAGACTTTTGCCTCGGCTCCCATTCCGAACCATCCGGATAACCCTCTTTTTTGAAGCGGATGCCTGCTCTTATGGTGTGGATCTCTCACAATGGAACCCTGTCGGCAAGCTTCTGCTTTGCAGGTTTTACACTAGGAAGTTTCCCCAACGGAGAACAACTACTGTGTCAGAGACAAGGAGTTGTTTGCCATCAAGCTGACCCTGGAGAAATAGAGGTATCTCCTGGAGGAAGCCATTTATCAGGTTGTCGTGTACACTGACCATAAGAACTTGGTAAACCTAAAGACGACTCGGTGTCTAAATGATAGGCACACGTTGGGCCCTCCTCCTTTTTTTTTTTTTTTTTTTTTTTTTGCCATATTCCAATTGGTGTTCTCCTTTTTTTCCTGGAGCACAAAATAAGAGATCAGATGCCCTCTCTTGTGCCTTCTCCCCATCTGAAGCAGAGAAACAATTTGATAAGAGACCTATGCTGGACCCAAAATCTGTCATTCTGGCTCACTCTAACCTGGACCCTCCTCCTGGGAAGACTTTTGTGGCTGAACACCTGAGATTGGTACTCCTCAAATGGGCTTACTGCATCCGCTTCTCTGGGAATCCCGGAGTTAAGAAAACTTTGAAGTTCCTGTCCTGTTCCTATTGGTGGCCTTCTCTTCGAAGAGATGGAGGAATTTGTTTTTGTGTTCGATAGGTGCTCAGTCAAAGACTCCTTGAATGAAGCTTGCCGGTTCCTTCATACCACTCCCGAATCCCGGTCTGCCATGGGCCCACATCTCTATGGAGTTCATCACAGATCTTCCATTGTCCAAGGGTTGTAATGCCATTTGGGTCATGGTAGACTGCTTTTCTCGAGCTGCTCACTTTATACCATTGAAGGGTCTACCCTCTGCTTCAGCTCTGGCTCATCTCTTCATCAGAGATCTTCCGTCTTCATGGTTGTCCCTCAGAAATCAGCTCATGGCTTTTTGTCAGGCCTAAGAGGGTGACTAGTGGCACCCTAATAAATCAATACGCTGCAGCTATTGGAAAACCTCGGCGATCATAGCTTAGGAAATAGTAAAGCCTTCGTTTTAAGGAGATAAAGATCGTTTTGAGGTAAAAACAGTTTTCATCTACTGAAAACTAATGGCTTCACCATTTAGTAAAGGGAGCCCTATATGACTGGCATACAATAGCGCTTGTCACTGGTTCCACAATCTACTAGCGTTGATAATAAATTGGAAACAGATTTTCACAGGTGCTCTTGTATGATTTCAATAAAAAATATATCCAGTATACTTCAACTTTCCTTTTATTTTAGAAACCCAATAGTGTAAGCAGTTTCAAGTGTGGCCGGATTGTATATATTAAAAAGGGGGGG
>WWET01008325.1:23598-34400 GCA_011038615.1 Limnodynastes dumerilii | reverse complement strand
ATATATACATATATATATATATTTATTTTGTTTTATTATTTATTCCGTTTATTTATTATTATTTGTTTATAAATTTATTATTTATTTTTTACGCTTAAGTATTTATGACTTGTTATTTATTTATTTATTATTTATTATTATTATTATTATTATGTTTATGTATTATTATTAGTATTAGTATTATTATTATAGAAGTAGTAGTAGTAGCAGTAGTCGAAATTGAGAACAATAGCTATAAAAATGATTAGAAAATAGAAATTTCGAAATAGAAACATATTCTAAACAGGGTGTTTTATGAAAATGAATCTATAGAAATAGGGAATATTCGCAATATATAGAATTCAAAAATAGAAAATTCGAAATGTGCATGTTTCGCAAAGTATTACATTCGAAAAGGGAAGTAGAAATAGAGAAAATTCGAAATAGCGAACATTCGTAATAGCGAAAATTCGCAATTTAGTGGTCGAAATAGAGATTTTCGAAATTGGGATTTTCTAACCGGGGACTGCATACCCTGCATGGTGAGTTATGGTCCCACCAGGAATGTGACTGCCATCCACAGCAGTGAGGAAGGTGGGAATTGACATGGCCTCTGTTGGAATCTTTAATCTCCTGATGATTTGCGCTAAGATAAAGTTCTCCACTGCACTGGAATCCAGAAGAGCAGTGAATTAAGTAGCCTTCGATCCATGAACCAGGTTACTAGGAAAGTGCAGTCTCTTTGATTTGAGAAGCAAGCTGGCATTCCTAACCTGACCTCCTCTATATTGGTTAGGAGCAGTCGTTTCCCAGACACTTAGAGCAAGACTCTCGGAAATGACTGGTGTCGCCACAGTAGAAACAGATGAAGTCTCCACTTCCAATCTTCTCCATATATACGGGATCTCCTCAAATGGATGGGTTCCTGCAAAGGAACTACAGATGGCTTAGGACGAGGAGGATTGATGGACTTGGAACATTGAAGCTCCTTTTTCTCAGAGCTCCTCTCCCTTAAATGAATATCGAGAAGGATACTCATAGAAATGAGTTTATCTAGAGAGGTGGGCAGTCCCTGGAAGCTAGTTCATCTTTGTTCTGGTCCGCCAATCCCTGCCAGAAGCTTGCTATTAGGGCATCTTCACTCCAAGACAGTTCCGAAGATAATGTACAGAACTGCACAACATACTGGCCAACGATAAGGTCTTTCTGCTAAAGGCAGAGGATTTCAGAGGCAGCTGAGACGGAACCACCAAACTCATTGAAAATAGTGGGAAACTTGGCTAAGAAATCTGTAAGACTTGAAAGCATGAAGTCTGATTTTTCCCACAGTGCTAGAGCTTGACCCATCAGTGAAGTCCTTGACTTTATCCAAAGAAATACTTTATACAAATGTAATGGTTGGATTTCAAAATGTAGACTTCACTGGTTGAGGAAGCCACAGCAAGTTTTGGGGTTCCTGTTATACTTGACAGGAGTGGGAAGAGATAGGCCGAGGTGGAGAGACTTGGGTTTACATGGCTGTTTGGAGATTTTCTCTGCGTAACTAGCTCATGGAGACAGTTCATGACTTGGCCTAAGTTAGCTTCTTGCCACTGCATTCTTTCCGTCATGTTTTGAACAGACGTTGCCCCTGGGGTTTTCCCCGTTCGGATCCATTGGGCCAGAATAAAATGTCACGGACTGACTGGTTGGGGTATCTGGTCTTTGTTCCCGGGGATGTGATAGTCTCAGCAGTATAGCAGAAGCTGGAGGGCCTTATTTAAGTCCTGCTCATTAGATATGCAATGTAGTTTATAGGAAGGTAGGACTAAAGTAGACTTGACCTGAACTGAACCAGGGCTGTACTGGACAGACTTAGCTTGACTTGACCAGGACTGAACTGGACTGGACACACTTGGATTGACTTGACCTGGACTGGACCAGGACTGGAACTGGAACTAGACTGGACAAGCTTGACAGATTTGACCAGGACTGGATCTGGACTTGATCAGGGCTGGATCTGTACTTGACAGACTTTACCTGGACTGGGCTGGACTTGACCATAATCTAAGATAACTATAATTTAAATTTTAACCTATTGGGTTACTTAAACCCATCAAAAATATACGGTCAAATATTATTTTAAAATTTTCCATTTAGGTATTAGAGGTGGAGAATTATGAAAGAATTATCTAAGAGAGAAGCCAAGTGGATATTTTTGATGGGCTCAATTAATCCAAAAGGCCTTAACAAAAATAATAGTTACATTTCTTATTTGTAAAAACTTAGATAATTCATTAGACTTTGAAAAAATAACATTTGACCGTATATTTTTAAAGGGTTTGAGTAACCCAATGGGTTAAAAAGTAAATTATAGTTATCTTAGACCCTTATATTGTTAAAGGCCCTATTAATTCTTGAAAGTCCCTCTAACTATAACTTTATTTGATATTTGTAAAAGGCCTCATTAAAATATAAATTATATTACATCTTTAGATTTTTTAAATTTAATATATCTTTAGCCTTTTAAAGTATGAGTATATTTTTTCTGTGAGAATTATGTTAATTGTAGAATATTGGATTTATTATAATACATCAGTCTCATATTTTTGTTATATTAGTCTAATACCTTTATATTGAATATTAGTATATACTTTTATTATATAAATTAATATTTGTATTGGTCTCCCCAATTCCCATCTCTACAATATAAATTATATATGATTAAATCCTAAGCTTACTTTTACAGTTATTTTTTGTTTTATGTTTTTACATTAACAGCACACTTGTCACTTTCATTTTATTCATTTTGAGTTTAAATTTGATCATAACAATTAAACATTAATAATGTCTAAATATTAATTAAGAATGTCACTTTTTTCTCTTCCTTTTCTTATATACACAATTTATTTTGTTTAAAAACTGGTATTACAGCTTATTTGCACCTTAATAAATAGGGTATCTGAATTCATCACATGTTATCACATTACATGATTATATAAAGGATATGTAATTAAATAACCAACTAACATCATAAATGTAACAAAAATAAAATAATTAGAAAATTAATAACCAATGAAATAATCACAGTGTACATAGTTTTGGAATTTATATAATGTTTATTACTTCTGTAATCAAATTTAACCATCTTCATTTTGAAATTTATTTGAGTAGGGAAATAGAGACATGTAACTATATAATTTAAATATGTATTTACTAAATAAACATTCTATTTATATAAAATAATTCTACAAATTATACAATAATATCAATATTCTAAGCAGGCATTTACTAAAAGGAATTATTGGTAACTCAGGGGTTAATTTTGTCTCAGCCAGCCACTAATTGTAAACCTCACATTTGAGGCTGAGAGTAGAATTTATTTGGAGTCTCTCTATTGGAAGTTTAGAATGCTTCAGCCACGTCTATTCCATAGACTGGTTGGATCGGAGGGCAGGTCCGACAGTCAGGCTGTGATTGGCTGCTACACTCTCCTATGCCCGCCCTCTCTCTACATAAAATCTGTCAGTTCAGTCCCCAGCCATTGCCTCGTAAAAGCATGTAATGTGAAACACGCGTCGAAGTTCGCCATATGGGGCTGATTCATAGTTGGGAAGTAAGGGTAAAAAAGGTGCAAGTGTACAGCTGGGCTAAACCATTTTTCAAAGTAAGGAGTGTTAATTAATTTAAGATCTTTTTAATGCAGGGAAAATACTTTACTTTTGCACATAGAACTCAAATAATGCATAGCTTTATGTTTATTCTATAAAATAGAGTTGAGCTAAAAAACTTTACCTCTTAATTCTAATTCTGGTTTCACAATTTATATTTGCCTCCCCTTGCAATTCAACATGGTTTTGCTCAGGTCTACACTTGCACCTATAAAAAGGTTACTCTGAATTAGCCCTCATGCCTTCTCTACCTTAATATATTTAATTTAAATTTTTTTATTTTTATGTTGTAAAGCTGTGACATTACAGTATTATAGGAAACATGAGGCAGTAAACAATATAAGATGGAATCAAAGCGAATACACATTTGAACATATATGCTATGGATACATCTGCAAGCAGAAGATTTTTACAATAAACAATATAAGATGGTATCAATACGTGTACATATATGCTAAGGATACGTCTGGAAGCAAAAATTATTACATGTTATTAAATACGAAAAGTTCGTAATATATTACAGTGATGGGGGTAAGGGGGGAAGGGATCGGTAGGGGGGATGAGGGGAGGTGAGAACACACCATCCTTAAAGCACAGTTACAGGAGACCCGGCATTGATTGGTTGGTACTAAAATACCAAGGAGACCAAATACAGTGAAACTTATGAACTGTGTTATTGTGGAGGCTGGTAATGTATTCCATGGATGCCACATAATTGACTCTATTGACAAGGCAAGTACGGTCGGGATTGTACAGGATTTCCACTTTTGCGCAATGAGGGTTTTGGCAGCATTGATAATATGAGTCCCCAACTTCAAATCCTGTTTACTGATGTCAGGAGGGGGTAGATTTAGCAGGACATGACATGGATCTTTTGGGAAGGATAGGTTAGTTATTTGACAGATTAATGACAGTGTGAGATCCCAAAAGTGGCTAATGAGGGGACAATCCCACCATATGTGTAGGAAAGATCCCGTCAATCTCCCGCATCTCCAGCAAGCAGCTGAAGTCTGAGGAAACATACAATGTAGTTTTTCAGGGACTAGATACCATCTGGAATAAATTTTAAAGTTGGTTTCACGATGGACACACTGATGGACGCCTTTGCAATCTCTTCCCTTTTAGTTTCCCAGTCTTCATCATCCATAACTCGATTCAGGTCACCCTCCCAAGCATATTCGCAACTGAGGCGGGCGTTTCAGTCTGACACCAAGACGGAATTGTATAATGTGGAAATGGTACCTTTTTGTACTGCTGAGTTCTTAAAAGATTTTCAAAAGGAGTATTCGCGCTTATCCTAGATTTCCTAGTTTGGGATTGAACGAACCCTTTAATTTGGAGGTATCTAAATAAGAGAGCGTTGGGAAGGTCACGTTTCGCTTGAATTTCAGAGAAGGATGTAGGGGCAGAAGGGCCTAGGATGTGTACAAATCTCTCTATCTTGATAGCTAGCCAAGGGGCGCCAATGCTCCTTTGAGAATGGTATGGTCCTAATGCCAGTTAAGCATTAACACGGTCCCACAGCTGGAAGGTGAATTGCATGGTTGGGATGGTATATGCAGAGGCCGGCCTTTCTGCACGAAGCAGCCATGGGAGAAAGCTCAAATTAATAGATTTTAGAAGAGAGGACTCAATGTCGACCCACTTCTTAGTGCCTGGGGGTAGGTGCCAGGAAATAATATGGTTGAGTTGAGCGGCCTGGAAGTATTTGGCTAAGATAGGCAGACCCAGACCACCATTTGTTGTGCGTCTAGCTAGGTGCTCACGATTGAGGCAGGGTTTTTTTCCCTGCCACACAAATTTGGAGCATTGTGACTGGAGAAGAGAGAACACCAAGGAGGGGACCAATATTGGGAGGGTCTGAAAAAGATAAAGCAGTCGTGGGAGCAGATTCATTTTCAGAACATTGATTCTACCAACCCAAGAAATATATTCATCTTTCCACTGTCCAGATCCTTGGTCAAAGCGGTCAGCATGGGGGAATAATTAGCTTTGTATAAGGAAGAGTAGTTTTTAGTGATCATGATCCCTAAATTTTTAATTTGGTGGGGACACCATTGAAATGTATATTTTGTTTAAAAACCTGCATAAGGGGTAGTGGGACATGTAAGGCCAGGGCTTCGGATTTGGAGTTGTTGATTTTATAGCCAGATAGCTGACTAAATCTATTGAGTGTCGCCAAGAGATTGGGGATGGAAATAGTCGGATTTGTCAAAGTGAGCAGAATGTCGTCTGCAAATAGGGACAGTTTAAACTGGGATGAACCCAGTTGGACACCTGAGATATCTGGGTTCTTTCTGATCATTGCAGAAAGTGGCTCAATACATAACGCGAAAATTAGCGGTGACAGTGGTCACCCCTGTCTGGTGCCGTTGCTTAGGGTAAAGGATTCAGATTGTATACCATTAGTAAGAACCATAAATTATGGGTTGAAGTAGAGAGCTTGGATCACATTGACAAAGTTACCCGTGAAACCAACCGCTTCCAGGGTGGAAAACATAAAAGGCCATGAAATGTGATCAAACGCCTTTTCTGCGTCCAAGGCTAAAATCACAGAAGGGGTTTGATGAGTGGTAATATAATGGATAAGATTGATGGTCCTGCGGGTGTTGTCCAATGCCTGTCTAGAGGGGATGAATCCCACTTGATCTGGGTCGACAAGAGTGCCCAAGGCTCCATTCAAGCTAGTTGCTAAGAACTTTGCGAACAGTTTGAGATCAGTATTAATCAGTGAAATCGGTCTAAAACTGGCGCAAAGTGTGGGATCTTTACCAGTTTTGGGGATAACTACAATTTTGGATCTGGTAGAATCTGAATGAAATTTACCATTATGTAAGATGGAATTAATAAGGGAGGTAGCGTGGGTAATTAGAGTATGGCAGAAAGTTTTGTAATATGCCATGGGGAATCCGTCCGGGCCAGGGGCTTTGGACGGTTTCTGACTTTTTAGTGCCAACAAAACTTCCTCTTCGGTGATGTCTCTGCTGAGCATATCTACCGAGTCAGATGCAACTGTGGGAGGGGAAGTGATGTGAGGTAATCCTGAGTTTCCCTAAGCAGGTGCGAGTTCTCCAAGGTGGGGTGGAGATTGTACAGTTTCTCGTAGTAGGCCTTAAAAATCTTATTCATCTGTGTTGGGTTGTAATGTATTTTACCCTGAGTGTCCCTGATAGAGCCTATAGCTTGTGCCACTTTTTTAGCCTTAAGTCTATTGGCCAGGAGGGTGTCAGCTTTCTTACTTTTATCATAAAACTTTTGGCTAGTCCAGCGGAGAGATCTCTTAACCTGTTCAGCAAGTAAGTTGGAAAGTTCGGCACGCTTGGCATTAAGCTGGATCAGAGTCACAGGGGATAGGGTACGTTTGTGTTCTTTATCCAGATCATATATCTGAGTAGAGAGGGTCTGCATTAGAAGATAACGGGTTTTATTGCGGTGAGCTGCATATTTTATGATTTCCCCTCTGATTACAGCCTTATGGGCCTCCCAGATCGAAGATTGGGAACACTTGTCTGATGAATTTAACTCAAAATAGTCTTTCAATTTATCCTTGATAAGGGTTTGGAATTGGGGAATTTTCAATAAAGTTTCATTCAGCCTCCATTGTGTTTTGCCTAATTTATGTTCTGGGATATCAAATTGTACTGACACTATAGAGTGATCGGACCAGACATTAGGGTGAATGAGAGAGCTGGTTATTGTCTGAATTAAAGAGGCACTACTAAAAAATAGGTCAGTCCGCGAATAGCTATCATGAGGGGATGAATAGAAAGTAAAGTCCTTCTCCGTTGGGTGCAGTGATCTCCAGGTGTCAAACAGGCTGGCCTCCCGTACATGTCTGTTCAGTGATCTAGACCCTGGCACTAGGGTTGAGCCCTACCTAGAGCTAGTTTTGTCTAGGTGCTGCGAAAGTACCGTGTTGAAATCACCCCCTACCAATGTGTGACCTTCTCTAAATGAGTGTAATCTAGAGAAGAGAGTATGAAAAAAGCCCGCGTGGTGTTGGTTGGGGGCGTAAACATTTACGAGAGTAAGCTGGGATGGGCCTATGGTACATTTGAGGAGAATATAACGACCCTCCGTGTCCGTCTTGGTGTCAGTGGGTATAAAAGGAACCGTACCTCAAATTAGAATGGTGATTCCGTTTTTCTTGGAAGGGTGGCTCGAATATATAGCCGTAGGATAGCGTCTGGATGAAAGAGATGGATGATTTCCGTACTTAAAGTGTGTCTCCTGTATAAAAATAAAGTCAGCATTTATCTTATCAATCGTTTTAAAAAGGAGGGAGCGTTTTTGGGGAGTGTTAAGACCCTTGGCGTTCAGAGTTACAAAAGTTTGAGGCATTTCGTAATAGTTAAAGTGATGAAAAATAAAGGAAGATCTTAAATGAAGTGCGTCCTAATAACCACTGCTGCAGCGAAGTGAAAAAAGGAGGAAAACCACCTACCTCCCTACACACCAATTTACAAGAAATAGAACGTAAATGTACAATCAAGAATCACTTCTCAGCCGCGCTGTGGTAATCTAAATACAACTTATAATCGCACCCAAAAAATCTTTGTTCTTATAAATCTTTATATCAATAGTATTTCTTCTTCAAATTCTTCCACATAAATTCACATATGGAGGAAGACAAAACAAGAGAGTATTCATAGCGCAACACTGTAACACCTAGGTGAAAGAATATTTCTGGTAAGTATTCCACTCACTTTTTGATAAATTGATTGAAAGCGTTGTATAAAACAACTTTTACACTCTCTTCTCCCTTTCAAGGATCCTTCTATGCGCCGTTGTAATATTGTGTAAACTCAAAGTGATGAAAAAACGTATCATGTGCAGACTATTTTTTCTTATTCACCGATCCTCAAATCTTATGTACTCACATTAAACAATGCTTGTATCAATAGCCTTAGACATACTCCTTATTCTCATTCGCTGGTGAGGGTTCCGGGATAATTTATTTCTTAGTTGTATGTGAATAGTGAAATCACTTCCAAGGAAGGCTGCCCCTTCTCTATGAGTGTCCGGATTCAGCCTCACAGTGAGATCCCCCGCTCCGTTTGGATATGAAATAAAGAAATCAACAGACGATGGTGCAGTAATTTAAAACAATCTATTTCCCGTAATAGTAAACGTAAGCATGTGCACTCACATATTCCTCCTCTTGGGAGATTATATTTCTTATATAGCCTTTTCCACCGATCCTCTTTGTCCCAGTTTGTACCAGGTATTCGCCTCCTATAACTTCTCTTCCTCCTTCCGTCGGAACCAACGTTAAAAAAACTTTGCCCACCTCATTATAAATGTTTTAAATTTGATTGTACATTTCGTAATAGTTGTTAGACTAGAGATTAGGGGTCAAGTAGGATGGTGATGATCCGTGGGTAGTGGGATAAAGGGAAGGGGGAGGAAAGGGGGGGAAATAGGAAGTAGTGAAAAAGCTCCTTGGAGAGGAGCCTCACTACTGTGGTTGAGTTCTAAAACAGGAAGGACTCCGACCGGACCAAGCTGAAGTAGTGTGCAATAAACTGTAAATAAGGTTATCCCATGCCTGGAATGTACCAGGTAAAATGTCCCTAAAGGTGGGGGGTTGGTCTAGACTGTTCCTAAGAAAACTAGTTCTTAGTTACACCCATGGCGCCTTTAAAAAAGTTAGAAGCAATAATATTGTACTAACACAAAGAATTTACATCCTAAATACTCTTAAAATATTTAAAGCTCTAGAATAAACACATCTGGAAAACAAAAACCTTGAAACAGGCAAAGATATGCCATATAGTAAATAACGAAAACCATTATACATTACGCTAATACAAGAGTTTGATATTAAACCAAAGGATCAGATGACGTTCCTGGAGATTCTCCCGGCGTCCGGATGAGTCGGAGCAGCCTTTTTCAAGTGTCTTGATGCTCTGCTGTCTGCCGTTGACTTCCACCACCAGACGGAAGAGGAAATCCCACTTATACTTGTAGCCGTGCTCCCGGAGTGGAGCTGTGACGTCCCGCATCTCTCTCCTCTTGGCTATAGTGGAGGGAGCTAAATCTTGGTATATTTGGAGCTTGCCATTCTCGAAAATGATGTGGGTTTTTGATCTACTTGCCGCAGTGATCTGTTCTTTAACTCTGAAGGAGAGGAATCTGAGGATGACATCTCTCGGAGGGTCGGAGTCTGGCGGTTTAGGACGTAGCGCTCTGTGTGCTCTTTCTATGTAGACGGTTTGGGTTGCCAGGTCCGGGACCATATATTCAAATAGACGTATAAGAAAATGTCGAAGATCCCGGTTCCCTATTGATTCTGGCACATTACGGATCCTCAAATTATTTCTACACTACCTGTTCTCCAAGTCCTCATTTTTCTCCTTGAGGATTTCAATTTTCCTACTTAAATAAATCATGTCTTGCTCTATATTTCCTTGCTGTTTCGTAATTTTTTCAGTTTGTGCTAATGAAGTGGTGCGTTGAGAAAGGAAAGCGATATCTGAACGCAGTTCTCCAATCGCCTTTTGCAGCTCGGACGAGAAAGAGTTCTTAAGATCCAGGAGCATGGCTTGTATATTGTGGATGTCACCCTTCGTAGAAGGTGTGAAGTCTATATCCTCCTCCTGGTCAGGTTCAGCTTGTGATTGAGGGGAAGCTCCAGGGTTTTTGTCCTTCCTGTTGAGTTATTTCGGATGCACCCCTTCTTGCGTATCAGTGCTTTGTTCATAATTAAGACAATGGTTATCACAAACCAGCAGAATAAGGCGGGTAAAAGAATTCTTTGTGAGGCTAAAGGTACCACGGGTGGAGAAGTTTGTTACATTAACATTGAAAGTTCAGTGATTGCATTCAACAATTCTGGCTATTGCATGGGTATGAGTCCCTGTGCCGAGGTCCGTGGAGGAGAGCCCAGGTAAAAGAACAACTAATGAACTAATGGGAGGCCAGAGGTAGAAGATATCCAAAAAATACAGTCACAAATTTGAAGCAAGGTACACTCAGAAAGCTGCTAAGTCTCAGGATTATTTACTGTTAAAGCTCTTTAGGGTGTAACATTGCCCTCTGGTGGAGGGTGATGATAACACACTTGATTGAGTTAATTGACGAGTGTAATTCCAGATAAAGAAAAAAAAACTGTGAATTTACTTAGGAGTGAAAAGCAGTCCAGGAGGGCAGAGGTAGTACAGGAGGGGATAA
>WWET01008324.1:6924-37878 GCA_011038615.1 Limnodynastes dumerilii | reverse complement strand
TAATAATTGTACGATAGTTGGCAACATTTTGTACTAATGCTTCTACACTTCATCAAGTAATCCACAAGAGGGAGTTGTTAAGGGCTGGTACAAAGAAGAATGTAACTGCTCTGTTTCTGTATGACCATTTTTAAAACAAATTTCTTTAGGCTGCTCTGATTATGATCCATCAGTTTTATGTTTCTAATTTTCCTTAATTAAATGCTATTCTAACTTTCGATACAGACCCACACACTTTAAAATATAAAACACAGTCAATTTGCATAAACTACACTATACAGACATTTTTTTGTTTATTTCCACACTTTTTGGAGAATACAAATAATAATTTTTAATGGGTTTTATTTTTTGCTTTTAAAAGAATACATAAATTATAGCAAAATTTAATTAATTATTCAAAAATAAAAAGGACACTTTGAAACATGCTAACTTGTATAGGTATTATAGCTCTATCTGCCTAAACACCTTTGTTTGCATGTTTTCTAAAGCCTGATCATTTTCAGTATGACCTACAGCATCCAGAGTTGCTAATGTCAGAACTACAGATAGGTTGCATGCATATATAGCAGCAGATCTGAGGGATGATCCTAAGCTGCACTTACACCTCGTTTTAGGTACAAATGTAAACCTGAGCAATAACATATTAAACTTCAATGGGAGACAATTAAAAATTGTGAAAGCAGAATCGGAATTGAGAGGTGAAGTTTCCTAGCTAAACTCTATTTTGTATATTATACATAAAACTATGCAGTATTTGAGTTCTATATGCAAAAGTAAAGTATTTCCCTGCATGTAATTCAAATTAATTAACACCCCTTACTTTGCAAAATGATTTAGCTGGGCTGTACACTTTCACCTTTTTTGCCCTTAATCTCAACTCGATCAGTACCAAACAACCTCATCCTGAGTTGTAGTACAGAAGTTGCACAAATCCACTGTTAAAACTTGGTGCAACCTATCCAGAGTTCCGACATTAGTAACTCTGAATAGGTCATAAAAATGAAAATGGTCAGTTGATTGAAACATGCAAACAGATGCGTATAGACAGATGCTGTGGGGTGTAATCCAGCAGCTTATACAAATTTGCATGTTTTTTTAATTTTGTTAATTTGCCATTATGGGGACGTGGTCTGACTCTCGCCTCTTTTCAGTAATCTTTCCAGCGACGCTAGCCAAGATTAAAACAGACCTCGCTGAATGGTCCCCTCGCGACTTTTCCTGCCTTGGAAGGATTGAAATCCTTAAGAGGATTCTTCCTAAAGTACTATACCTACTACAAACCCTTCCAATCCACGTCCCCACAACAATTCTTCTCATACTTTCAAGGGGTATGTAGGGAGTTTATTTGGAAACACAGAACCCCCGGATGTAAACAAGAAGTAATGTAAAAATAAGTCTGGGTGCCAGCTACTTTATTTATATAAGTCCGGGGGCCAGTTAATTTATTTATATAAGTCCGGGGCCAGATTGTTTATTTATATAAGTCTAGGGGCCAGATAGTTTATATAAGTCCAGTAGCCAGATAGTTTATTTATATTAGTCCGGGGCCAGCTAGTTTCTCATTTATAGACTCTCCCATGATGTATGGCAATATTAAAAGGGTTATTTCGCCATGCTTACAAGCTTAATCATGGCAAATAAACCCTTTAAAAATTGCCATACATTGTGGGAGATTGAAAATCGCTGGGGGAACTCGCCTCTTGGTAAATCCGGCGATTTAAAATAAAAAAAATCACTGGCAAATTCTGGCGATGTCCCGCGATTTTTAGGGGCGAGTTATCTTGTTCCTTAGTAAATCTGGCCCTTAGAGAAAGTGCAGCACTACAGGGAATGCTGATATTTTTAATACTTCAAGCATCAGCATGCCCTATTGCATCGCAATGTCTATTTATATGTATGTATATATATATATGTATCTTTAAGCGATCAAACAATGTCTTTTACTTTGACACTATCAGGCATAAAATTGTTCCACTCATTTAGCTTGTATTAGGAAAAGTAATTTGTTTGAAAAAAAACATCCAGCGTGTACCCAGCTTTAGCGTTTCTAAACACAAAACATGCTAAATAAATTGTGTATTTTGTTAAAATTGTAAGCAAGAGGAGACCAAATGCATTCAGGTTAGAATATAATTAGCACTAATCTTTATGAAGATTACTTAGCAGAGGAAACAATAACCACAGTTACTCAGTAAATGAAGTAAGGTGTTTTCCTGACACTCACAATAGAACAAGTTTGGTCTAGTTTGCGGTGCTTGTATTTGTTTACACAGAAAATAAACTCTTGGCTGCAGAAGTACAAGAACAGACATGATGCATCTTAATTTTACAGTCTGGAATTTTGCTCAACATACTTGAGCTTCAGTTGAATTGCAGTTGTTTTTTGGTAGCGTGCATCCGTGCTAACAATTCAGAATGCATGCTCCATATTTAAGGGTAATTAAATATTTTAAAGAGGGGCTGTGTTGAGTTCACAAGTAGGCATTCCATCTTAGTAATTTATAATGAAGACATTCAGTCAGGTGCATAAATATTGGAATATCGACTCAATTCTCATATTTTGGGCTCTAGACACCACCACAATGGATTTGAAATGAAACAAACAAGATGTGCTTTAACTGCAGACTTTCAGCTTTAATTTATTGAGGGTATTTACATCCAAATCAGGTGAACGGTGTAGGAATTACAACGGTTTCTATATGTGCCTCCCACTTATGAAGGGACCAAAAGTAATGGGAAAAACTAAACAATCCTAAATCAAGCTTTCACTTTTTAATACTTTGTTGCAAATCCTTTGCGGTCAATAACATCCTGAAGTCTGGAACGCATAGACATCACCAGAGGCTGTTTTATTTTCCCTGGTGATGCTTTGCCAGGCCTCTACTGCAAATGTCTTCAGTTCCTGCTTTTTCTTGGGGCATTTTCCATTCAGTTTTGTCTTCATCAAGTGAAATGCATGCTCAATCGGATTCAGGTCAGGTGATTGACTTGGCCTTTGCATAACATTCCACTTTTTAGCCTTAAAAGACTCTTTGGTTGCTTTTGCAGTATGCTTCGGGTCATTGTCCATCTGCACTGTGAAACGCCGTCCAATGAGTTTTGAAGCATTTGACTGAATATGAGCAGATGATAACTTCAGAATTCATCCTGCTGCTTTTCTCAGCAGTCACATCATCAATAAATACAAGGGAACCAGTTCCATTGGCAGCCATACATACCCACACCATGGGCCTGATCCAGACCTACGCTCGCAAGCGATCGTACGCTGGTTGTATGCATAAAATCAGCAGAAAAAACGCACTGCGCATGTGCAGAGTGACAACTTCCGGTCGTACCAAAGACCTTTTCATAGCGGCGATTCAGGCGTCCGTATTCTTTGCGTACTTTCCGACGAGTTAGTTAGTTAGTACGGACGCTGGAGTTAGGGAATGTAGGCGGCGGGAGCCATTTAAATTGTACAGTATGGGCGTGCTTAGGCCGGTACGATCAGCGCGTCGCTACGAAAATTCGTACTGACGCTGGGAAAAGTTCGGGTAGGGTTCTGCTGGCGTACGGAGGTAAAAGTAAGGGGAGTGTCATGGGAGTAAAGGTTTTTACGCTGAAGCGGTAATACGCTCCGCTCTCATGCGTAGGTCTGGATCAGGCCCCATGACACTAACCACCACCATGCTTCACTGATGAGGTGGTATGTTTTGGATCATGAGCACTTCCTTTCCTTCTCCATACTCTTCTCTTCCCATCACTCTGGTACAAGTTGATCTTTGTCTCATCTGTTCATAGGATGTTGTTCCAGATCTGTAATGGCTTTTAGAGACGTTGTTTGGCAAACTCTAATCTGGTCTTCCTGTTTTTGTGGCTCACCAATGGTTTACATCTTGTGGTCAAACCTCTATATTCACTTTTGTGAAGTATTCTCTTGATTGTTGACACATATACACCTACCTCCTGGAGAGTGTTCTTGATTTGGCCAACTGTTGTCCACCACAGTTGTTTTCCGTTGTCTTCCGGGTCTTTTGGTGTTGCTGAGCTCTCCGGCGCGTTCTTTCTTTTTAAGAATGTTCCAAACAGTTGATTTGGGCACACCTAATGTT
Organism: Limnodynastes dumerilii; assembly: GCA_011038615.1. Classification (NCBI taxonomy): domain Eukaryota; kingdom Metazoa; phylum Chordata; class Amphibia; order Anura; family Limnodynastidae; genus Limnodynastes; species Limnodynastes dumerilii. The sequence continues at coordinate 33,787 of WWET01008324.1, read as the reverse complement.
TTTGCTATCTCTCTGATGGGTTTGTTTTAATTTTTCAGCCTAATGATGGCTTGCTTCACTGATAATGACAGCTCTTTGGATCTCATATTGAGAGTCAACAGCAACAGAATTGAAATGCAAATGTCACATTTATTTATTTGATCTGTACCCAATGTGTTTTTTTGTAATGGTGATATGTTTTTATGCAACACCCTGGTTGGCTTTTAGCCCCGCCTCACTATGCCTCTCATCAGCTTGTGGTCTCCACCATGACCGTGAATCTGATGCTGGACACACGCTAGAGCAGTTTCCACAGCAACCAGACGATTGCATGATGTCATAGCCGCCTGGCGCCCTGATGAGATACTGCCTGCGTCTTCCGGCATGTGGACTTGCGGGGCGGCGGGAGGCTAATGAGCTGATGGATGACAGCTGAGGTAAGTGCATTTAAAGTAACTTGAGTTAAAGTGTGATATTTCGACTGCAGCCTTTATTCCAGATGGACCCCTGACAACGGCGCCGAAGGGAGTGCCGAAACAGCAGCTGTTGAGCTTTATATGATGTTTGGGTGAGATATTGTGGACTATGTATCATGCAGCAACTTTTGGACATATGTAAACCACACTATTGGATACATTTGGATTCTTGATTATTTTTGTGAGCCCAGCAGTTCTTAATATCGGATGTGTTTGGACTCTCATCATCTGTTAACCTCACCATTTATATCCATGTGCCTATAATTCTGGAAGCTGCTAATTGTTTTTTCATATATCACGGCTTGTCACTTTATTTTATTGTTTTTGCACGGTTTTTTTTGTAATACAATTTTTGGGATGGTTCTACTCTGTGGTGTAACACACTAGTACTGTTTGTGATCTATTCAATGAGATAATATATAAAGATATTTTTCTATTCAGTTTGAGCCTCTATGGTGATTATTTTTGGAGTGCTGACTTAGTGCTGTGGTCACTATTACATCTATTGGAATCAAGAATAGTTGTGCACCCTTTTGTCTTTCCATTATAATGTAATTTTGTGAATGTGCACCATTGCCTTTGGCTAAATGACCTATGGGTATTTACGCTAGCGTAAGTTCTATGCACTCCCCTCGGTGGTACGTACTTTGGACTTTTTACGCTGCCCAGACCATACCTTAACTTTTCACAACGTAAGTACTGACATATGTAATGGATTTATGTTCGTGACTGCCAAACCCAGCCCATACTGTTCAATTGAAATGCCTCTCTCCGCCTCCAAAGCGTAATTATGGGTGTCGTATTGATGCCCCGTCTCTTCGTTCATATTTACGCTGATGATACATACTTTAGGAGTTATGTGGCGTAAAATCTGCCGTGCGCATGAGCAATAAATACAAATAGCCTGCGCATGCGTAGTAACTATTTTATGTAATCTACGTATCTTTTCAGTACATAGATTGCGTATATGCAGTCTTTAAAACTATGTACGTGTGCGGTTACACTTGGAAGAGTTAAGGTAGGGTTTGGTAGACGTAAATCAGCAAAAGTACGTCCATCCGATGGGAGTGCCTGGGGAGTGCATAGTACTTACGATAGCGTAAATACGCTACGCTAACAAATGTAACTAGAACGTAGGTCTGGATCTATTCCAATGTCACCAAGTTGTATATTTATTATTAGTTATTTTTATTTTAGCAAATGGTACTTAAGGTTTATCTCAAAAAATTGGGACCATGCTCCAATTAGAAGAGATGGGGCCAGACTTTCTAAACGGTGAGATAAATCGCCAGTAAAAATCACCACACATCACCGTAGATGGACAGCAAGTTTTTTTTTTTAAACTCTTCAGATTTACTAAGTGGCATTTTTCACTAGGGAGTTTGACACTACGACGATATGTGTTATTATAAACTCGGCCGAGTTTGTATTAAACTTGCCGGAGTTTGCATTAAACTCAACAGTGTTTTTGCATTAAACTAGCCAGAGTTCACATCATATACACTATATAAATGCAGGTCACTTCCTGATTGGAGTGTTGACATTTGGAGGTGGTTAGCTAAACTTGTCAGTGATCCAAAACTCCCACTCGCAAAGAAGTCATCTTAGATTTGGTACTTACAAATGGTGACAGAATCTCAGAAGTAAGTGTGGTTGAGAACCTAGGATCCAGTGACCATCAAGCAGTATGATTTAGTATAACAACAGAGAGAAACGTGCCACACAAAGATGAGGGTGCTAGACTTTAGGAAGGCAGATTTTGTGGAAATGGGGAAATATGTAAATTATTTGGCAGAGTGGAGGCACATGAAAGGAGTTCAGGAGCAGGGGGGGAAATTTAAAAAATGCATTACAGCAAAAGACCTTTGTATAAGAATGGTTAGAAAAAAACCCCATTAAAAGAAAGCCAATGTGGTTTACAAAAGAGGTAGCAACTATAGTGAAAGCAAAAAAGATGGCCTTTCGGAATTATAAGCAATCTCAGAGTAATGACGACAAGGTTATCAGAGCAGCAAAGGCACAAACTGAAGAAAAACTGGGCCACTTGGTACAAAAAGGGGACAAAAGCATATTTTTATTCACTACCGACCAGTGAGTCTAACATCAGTAGTAAGGAAATTGATGGAAACACTGTTAAAGGAACAAATTGTACAGTATCTTAAATCCAGTAACTTACAGGATCCCAAGCAGCATGGATTCACTGGGGGAAGATCATGTCAAACAAATCTTATTGAATTTTCGGTAAAGTATTAGATAAAGGGGGAACTGTAGACATAGCTTATCTAGATTTTAGCAATGATTTTGACACTGTGCCACATCGCAGACTGTTAAATAAGCTGGAAACTTTAGGATTGGACTTAAAGATAGCTGCATGGATCCAATCTTGGTTACAGGATAGACAACAGAGGGTTGTAGTAAATGGAATCTCTTCTGGGGATGGTAAGGTAACTAGTGGAGTGCCCCAGGGTTCTGTACTTGCACCAGTGCTATTTAATATTTTTATAAAACCAGAATGGAAGTTGCTCAATCAATTTATTAGGTAAATGTTAAACAGGTGCATGAAAGGCAGGGGGTTAATCTGCTTGCCACAGAAACAAAGGGAAAAATTGCCCCAGCACACTGCCATAAACCAGTAACAAACTATACTGTTCTATCTGTAAAATAAAACACAGAAATGTTCGTTACGCATATTTGTACAAATATGAGATAAGCCACCAGCCACCGTCAAGGCCTTTCTGTATATGGTGGTCCTAACTCTAACAATGAGAGTCCCAATGTTGGGTCTCATATATATGTTTATAAATTGAGAGCCAACTTACCTAGAAGACACCCCTTAAAGTCTCCAAAATGGCTGCTGTGGATCAGCTCTCCCTGTCAGCAACTGATCCCAGACATGCCCACAAACAGAATAAAACCAGAATGGAAGCTGCTCAATCAATTCATTAAGTAAATGTTAAACAGGTGCATGAAAGGCAGGGGGGTAACCTGCTAGCCACAGAAACAAAGGGAAAAATTACCTCAGCACACTGCCATAAACCAGTAACAAACTATACTGTTCTATCTGTAAAATAAAACACAGAAACGCTCGTTACGCATATTTGTACAAATATGAGATAAGCCACCAGCCACCGTCAAGGCCTTTCTGTATATGGTGGTCCTAACTCTAACAATGAGAGTCCCAATGTTGGGTCTCATATATATGTTTATAAATTGAGAGCCAACTTACCTAGAAGACACCCCTTAAGGTCTCCAAAATGGCTGCTGTGGATCAGCTCTCCCTGTCAGCAACTGATCCCAGACATGCCCACAAACAGAATAAAACCAGAATGGAAGCTGCTCAATCAATTCATTAAGTAAATGTTAAACAGGTGCATGAAAGGCAGGGGGGTAACCTGCTAGCCACAGAAACAAAGGGAAAAATTACCTCAGCACACTGCCATAAACCAGTAACAAACTATACTGTTCTATCTGTAAAATAAAACACAGAAACGCTCGTTACGCATATTTGTACAAATATGAGATAAGCCACCAGCCACCGTCAAGGCCTTTCTGTATATGGTGGTCCTAACTCTAACAATGAGAGTCCCAATGTTGGGTCTCATATATATGTTTATAAATTGAGAGCCAACGATGCCCCTTTATAGATCATTGGTACGACCTCACCTAGAATACTGTGTTCTGTTCTAGAGGCCATATCTCCAGAAAGACAAATACATTAGAGACTGTGCAAAGAAGAGCAACTAAAATGGTCCATGGTCATTCCAAGAAAAGCTAGAGGAACTAAACATGTGTAGCTTGGAGCAGAGAAGGGAGAGGGGCGACATGATAGCAGATTTGAAATACATCAAGGGTTGCAACCGGCTTGGGGAGGGTAGCATTTTCAAAGGAAGAGGTGTAATAGAACACGGGGGCATGAATATAAACTGGAGGGTAGATTCAGAGGAAATGTGCAGAAAAATTACTTCACTGAAAGGGTGAGAGATAAGTGGAATAGCCTCCCATCTGAGGTGGTTGAGGCCAATACAGTAGAACTGTAATTGTAAACCCCTTTTAACACTTTGTAGTGTTTTTATGTTATATTACTTGTTTTTTTTGTTTTTTTTGTATTTTTGTTTTTTATTATTAGATTTTTTTAATACAATGATCTTAAAAAAGCTGAATGCAACAGGTTGCCACAAAATGTCATTGTACTTTACATAGCAATAACCATCAGTAATATATCCATCATCTCCAGGAAATCTGGTCCCTAATCTACTCAAAGATTGTATACAACATTCATTTCTATAATCCTAAATAGATTATTTCTAAATAACTATTTAACTATTTGGCAGCGTGACAATCTGTTGGTGACACCATTTTTTATTATTTCTTTTTTTCCTGTGTTTTCTTTGACCCAGTGTGCAGCTGGTACCCCCCACAATACTTTTGTTGCAAAATATGTGATAGAAGTGATAACTTCTTGTGTATGCCAATAGTCACTATGGACCTTAATCAGAGATTGAAAATAAGAGAGGTACACCTGGGCTAAAGCATGTTAATTTCAAGGGAGTAAAATTTTATTTGTTGCAACAGTATTATAGATGAAATGACCACCACAAGCAGATTTCCAGCAACAGATGGTCAGATGTTGCAGGACAAAGCTGAAGGTATTGTCCCCTTCAGGTTACTGGTGCCATCTCAGTGATGAGGGGACTGAAGGGGAGAGGTTAAGGGACACAGTAGCACTGGATATGAAGTGAATGTCATAACACCTGACCATGTAACAGATCTCATAATAGATGGGCAAACACCTCATAGGGTGCAATAACTGGCTCTGCTAATCAGCTGGCAGATTTTGTATCTCAACATCATATTGATTGAGAAAGAGCATATCATGTTTAATTAAGATGTTGATTAGCTCGTTAGAACATTTCAAAAGAGCTTGTTCCCAGTCTTTCTTCAGATTTTCACTGGCAAATTCAAAATTAGGGAAGAGTTTAGGTCTTAGGCCATGAGGAGTCATATTGACCTTAATATAGTTGTCTAACATCATTTTATTAAGATGTGTATGAATTTGTTTTATTTGGACTTGTTTAAAATTGCGTAGAACCAAAGACCAATTATATCCTTGTTCCTGATTGCCCACTGCTGGTTCTACAAATGGGTCATATTCTGCTGTGTTCCACTTCTGCGGTCTAGATTGAATATCCTGTAACAGATTAAATTGTGCCATGTTGACGAGTTGAGACCAATGTGTTTAAATTAATGTCAGGTTGTAGGTGCTGGCAAGAAAGGAATGTGGTTAGAACCACAAAAAAAAAAAAAGGCAACTCAATTTCAAAACTAGATTCCGCACTCAAATATGGAAAGAGATCCACCTATACCCAGTATAATTTGTCAGTAAGTGATAGTATCGAAGCTTAGGGGAGAGTAAGGCTATTGTTATGTAAAATTTCTCAAATTACAATAAGTGCCATTAAACCTTCTACTCTGGTGCTACCATTCCCTAATTTATCAACATATAAGCGAGAAAAAAAAGAAAAAGGAAGGGAATTAAAGAACAGTGAAAGATTTGAATAAAATTCACACAATCTTTATTTAAATATCAATTAAAACAATTCTATGACTGTAATACACTGTTTGATATATTTATTTATGATGTTGAGTGTAGGAGGATTCAATTATCTCAAACAGCACATTGGCAACTGATGCCAGCAAAATATTTATAAAAGAAAATGAAGTGATACACAAGACATTATAAGTGATTAAAAACAAAAAATTGTCTATGGAGTGGTGGCTATTTAATCACAAATAGTTTTAATAAGTCACATATAGGGTATTTAGTTTACAACAAATACCACACAATGAAGATATTACCCTAATGTTCCACCATTAAACCAATCTATCAGTACTCCAGAAATATGTTATCAAATTGTGAGCCCTTATACAAAACAGATCTCACAGGTTAACTACATGGTAAAGTGTATTTAAAATGAAATATAAGAGGTAATCTCTTATATATTCTAACAATATCCCCATCGTTGGTGTGCTGAATAGAACAATACAGCAGAGTGTGATATTAAAAGGTATTGTGCTAGGAAGTAGCGCCAAAGCAGCTGAAGTTACAAATAAACACTAGTCTCTAGCTACCCCCTCGTGAACAACGCTAATGTGTGTTTCGCTCGAGAAACGAGCTTTCTTAATGCATCAACCAGCTGATCAGTGGGTAAGCCCTTTCCTGCACCCATGTTTTAGCTGGTTAGCAGACACAGTATGTTGCCTGAATTTACAGTACAATATTTATGCTATACTATTCATAGAGATGTAGTTCAGCTACCAATTTACAGGGGTTATGCAAAAGCACTCTAAAACGCCAGATGCTGCATAGGCTAAAAGTCTATTCATGCTTAGTGTGGAAAAGCTGAAAAACTTTATCTAACGATCCTTTGCTTTCAGACAACGGAGACAACTGGAGTTCCCCACCATACTAGCAATCTCGATCTGATTCTATGACATCTGACAATGGGTCTTTTAGCGTGGAAGGATTGGTCTACAAAATTTTGACAGAAGAATAAATCTAAAGTGGTTCCGTCTGGCACACCTACCTTTCCATATTATAATATTCCTATCATTTGGGATGATATGCCTGCAGCTTGCAAGGGCCCTTCCTCAAGTCTGCTCCCTGATTCTTTTAAGCTTTTTAGAACCAGGGTTAGAGGTTTATCCAAATAAAGTGGTTTCAAGTTTTCTACTTTCAGGTTTTAGGTTTATTAGACAAGCAAACAAATACTGTACCGCACAGCTTGATATCACAGGACACAATACATACTCCCTATATTAGGAGGTGCACCTTGAAGTTTTAAAATCATTCAGAAATATACAAATCTCGAGTCAACACACAGACATGACAACTCAACAGTAAAACTTTTAGAAAGGGCACTGAATGTCCAAAAATTTTGTTTTTATAAATCTTTGTAAATTTATTCAACAAATAGATCAGATTACAAATATTATTTAATTGACCACATCAATATTTTAGGTATTATTAAATCTATTAAAGTACTATTAAGTACATATAGGTATGGCGAAATATATAAAAAAATTTAATATCTAACAATCAGTAAAAACTGTAAAGCAAGACAGGAATACCAGGTGATACAAAGAGTTAAATACTGCGACCCATAACGGAGGCTAGCTCTATCCCTAAATTGACACCCACCCATAGCGGCCTCACGGCCTGTGCTTCGCCTATTCCTAGGCAGTATACTTGCCCTACAGGTTCCCCTGGAGGTGTGGGTCTGGTATGCAGTAATGAACAATCACTTAAAAGGATCCCATCTTGTGATCTCCATCTCCAGTGCACATGGAGGCAGAAATGGAGTCCTGACGTGCGCGTTTCGCCTGAGCTTCGTCGTAGGAGGATGGGGATTTCTTTATTTTGTTTTTTATTTGTCCAGGAACAAAATCCTTGTTTTCTTGTCTAACAAGGCAAAGAAGAGATGTAATAAATATAGGTATCAACAAATGAATTTGTGAAGTTCATCCATATCATAACACAATTTGAATAGCACATATAAGAAAATTATTTACATTACTCATTAGAGTTTGATAGCATAAATTTCATTTCAATAGATTAAAATCCATCTATACAGCATAAATGCCCATACATGTTATTTGATAAAGTGTTCCTACAGTAGTTAAATTTAAATCTTTTTATAATATGCTAATAGGGGATTACTCCCATATACATCTTCAATACTACTTGCTGACTAAAAAATAAAATGTATGAGTGAAATAATACGCAAATAATTGCCTATAAATAAGATGTGAAGTTAAGAGCTTCATTTAAGCCATAAGGATATAAAGAATTCAATAGAAAAATTCAATTTGTTTCCCTCTGTAATAATCTTGTGTCGAGGTCACCCCCCCTAATATCTAATTTACTTCTCTCAATGACAAATGCAAATAAACCCTATGGATCCGAATTGTGGTATCTTAAAAAATGTCTGGCAATTGGGGTTAGCTGTTTCAAATTTTGTTTATCTCTGAGGCTATTGCGTATGCTGCCAACATGTTCTAACAGTCGCACTTTAAACTTTTGAGTTGTCTTGCCCACGTATCGCATGTTACACGGACATGACAAGACATAGATTGCATTCTGGGAATTACAATTAAAGAATTCAGAAATTACATGGGTGACATTATACCTGTCAATATACGATTGGGTTTTGATCATATTGTCACATGCCTTGCATGAATTACAAGGGTATGAACCATGGATGGATTTACCTATCGTTGTTTGTTTGGTTTTAGAAAAATGACTTGACACTAAGTGTCTTTTAGGTTAGCAGCCCTACGCCAGCACATGGGAATATAAGATCCCAAAGCTTCCCTATATATAGGATTACTGGTTAACACTGGCATGTGTTTATTCAAGATGGATGGGGCTTGTTGACAATAAGTTCCAATAAATCGAATTTGTTTCTTTGGAACTGTAATTGGTTTGGGAACAATTAATAAGTCCCTTGGGGTGCTTAAAGCATGATGGTAGGCCCTACGTAAGAGCCCCGGTTGGTATTGACGTGCAATTAAGCGTTTTTGCAGTAGTTTAGCCTGGGATATAAAGTCATTTGTTGATGAACAGTTTCTCCTTAAACGGAGATATTCCCCCTTAGGAATATTATTCCTTACAGCAGGTGGATGGAAGCTTTGATAATGTAATGTGCTATTCGTAGCAGTAGACTTCCTATATGATTTGGTTTGAATATATTGATGTTCATCAACAATAATTGACACGTCCAAATAGTCTACCCTAGAGAGGCTCTTATGCATGGTCAACTTTAAATTCAAAATGTTGTCATTAAGAAAGCCGACAAATTCATCCAGGGCTTGTTCACTGCCCTGCCATAGGAGCAGGATGTAGTCTATGTAGTGCATCCAGACGAGCACATGCTGAGCATATGGCTCGCCTGGGTCGCCAAAGACGACATCCCGCTCCCATTGTCCCAAATGTAAATTTGCGTACGATGGGGCACAAGATGTCCCCATCGCCGTCCCGCGAATTTGGAGGTAAAATTTACCATCGCAAGTAAAAAAATTATGTGTCAATACAAATTTTAATAATCTGAGAAGGAAGGCATTATGATCTGGATTATTTTTGAACTGTAAAAACGAAGCTACTGCCTCTACACCTTGAGTATGACTTATAGAGGTGTAGAGTGACTCTACGTCCAAGGTTAAAAGCCAAGTTGATGGAGGTACTTGGACCCCCTCCAATTTTAACTACAAGTCAGCCGTATCCCGTAGATACGATGGTAATGAAGTAACAAATTCACGGAGAAAATAATCCACATATTTGCTGGCTTGCTCCGTCAATGAGCTATTCCCCGACACGATTGGCCTTCCTGGTGGTCTAGTGGAACTTTTATGAATTTTGGGAATCAAATACAAAGTAGCCACTCTAGGATGATTGACATTTAAAAAATCAAAATCTGCAGCAGTAATAATATTGCAAGACTTCTCATCACCTATCAACTTATGATAAGTGTTTAGAAATTCTGCAGTAGGATTGGCATATAATAATTTATAACATGTCAAATCATCCAGTTGAAGATAAGCCTCATTTGGCCATAAAACTACGTTACCTCCCTTGTCAGACTGTTTTATAGTTACATCTTGCCATGATTCAATTTACCTCAGAGCCATCAATTCCTGATAGGGTAAATTAAAATGTTGCAGACTCACTTTTTTAGTACTTGATAATACATCAAACTCCTTAGAAATAAGATTCCTATATATAGCCAACTCTGGGAACTTATTTAAATCGGGAAAAAAAGCTGATTTTCCTCTGAATGGGACAGTAGACATTGAATTTGTATTATCCGATGATAGATTGTCCAGAATATCTATGATTCTAGATTCACTGTCATCCCAAATATTATCAGATTCAATAGATGGTGCATTATAAATTTTGTGTAATGCCAACTTTCGTAAAAAATAGGTGTAGATCTTTCTCCCAAGTAAACCGGTGAAAATCTTTCACCAGGGAGAAAGATAAACCCTTTGTTAGTACACTAATGTGAGATTCATTTAATACCTTGTCAGAGAGGTTGATAATCTGGAGCAAATTTAATGGATCAGAATGATCTAATACCGTCGTCTCATTCGACCCCTGTTTCGTCCCCGGTTGAACATTTGATACTGGCCTCTTTGGCCTCTTCCTCCCCCTCCTGATCTTGTATGAATAGGACTGGTTGGATGGCTTTGTCCTAAAAAAGAAGAAGAAGGAGACGGGGGAGCATGGGGGAGAAAGGATACGGAATTATTCCTGATTGACTGGCTGCTGGCCATTTCATCATCGTCTCCAGATTCCACCTCAGAACTAGAGGGAGTACCTGTTTGAGATCTAATTTTAATGTTATAATTCTGGCCACGCCAGGTGTAAACTCTATTGAAATTGAAATCATTTTTATCTCTTGTAAACTTAGATTTTTTCTTTTGCATTATTTGATGTTCAAACGCCTCTAAATCAGATTTCAATTTTGTATATTGAGCTTTAAATGTGTCCAGATTTTCAAATTCCTTGAGGGTATTAGTAATTTTAGAGATATCTGTTTCCATTTGAGTCAACTTTAATTCATTGTGCTTGATAAGAACAGTCAAAAGATCTAAACAACATTTGGTTAGTATAGCTTCCCATTCTGCTCCCAAAACTGGAGTAGCCAATTCAAAAGCGGGAAATACCAATGGACGTAATCCTCAAGGAGTTATTTTATGTTGTATATAATTATTGCTTGTGGACACATTCCACAAGGCTTTAGTTTGTTTGTACAAAACACGTCTAAGATCCGACAGTAATTGCGGCCAATTGCCGCTTGGGTCATTAGATTGTATATCATCATTGATTAAGAATTCTTCAGTTACTTTACGTAGTCTCCTGTGCCTCTCATTTAAATCATCACAAATGCTAAAAGTAGCCATCTTCAAAAACCCTGTGCTCTTATGCAATATAACTTAAGCGTGCAGGTACTCGTATATAGATAAGAGTAGTCAAAAGCAACCCTAATTTAAACCAATACACAAGCAAACAAATACTGTACCGCACAGCTTGATATCACAGGACACAATACATACTCCCTATATTAGGAGGTGCACCTTGAAGTTTTAAAATCATTCAGAAATATACAAATCTCGAGTCAACACACAGACATGACAACTCAACAGTAAAACTTTTAGAAAGGGCACTGAATGTCCAAAAATTTTGTTTTTGATAAATCTTTGTAAATTTATTCAACAAATAGATCAGATTACAAATATTATTTAATTGACCACATCAATATTTTAGGTATTATTAAATCTATTAAAGTACTATTAAGTACATATAGGTATGGCAAAATATATAAAAAAAAATTAATATCTAACAATCAGGAAAAACTGTAAAGCAAGACAGGAATACCAGGTGATACAAAGAGTTAAATACCGCGACCCATAACGGAGGCTAGCTCTATCCCTAAATTGACACCCCCCATAGCGGCCTCACGGCCTGCGCTTCGCCTATTCCTAGGCAGTATACTTGCCCTATAGGTTCCCCTGGAGGTGTGGGTCTGGTATGCAGTAATGAACGATCACTTAAAAGGATACCATCTTGTGATCTCCGTCTCCAGTGCACATGGAGGCAGAAATGGAGTCCTGACACGCGCGTTTCGCCTGAGCTTCGTCGTAGGAGGCTGTGAGTCAGGTGAATACTGCCCGTGTATTTATCCCGCCAGCTGCCAATCAGAGAAGACCGCAGGAGCTCAATCAAGGCAGCACCTGAATCGCAAAGGATTTACAAAGAAACACAAAACAAAACTTATTAATTTTGTTTCTAACTATGGAATGGCTACAATGGGGTAGATCCTGAACAACGTTTGCTTTACGTTTGTTCGCGAATTTAATTTTCGCGTACGTAAATTCGCTACGCTACCCTTAACACACCCCCTGCACGGACGTATTTTGTGAAAATACGCTACCCAAACCCTACCTTAACTTTTCCAGACGTAACACAATACGTTCGCTAGCGGGCGTACAGACTACGCGAACGTACGCAGCTTAGCACGCCCATACTGTACACTTTAAATACCCCCCCCGCCTACTTCACGTAATTCGCACGTAATCTTCTCTAACGTAATTTTGGCACGCCCACACGTAATTACTTACGTTCGCAATACGTGAATTCGCCTTACGTTAGAAAATACGCTACGCGAATGTGCGTATTTTCTGCGGTGCGCATGCGCAGTACGCTCTAAACTGCGAATTTACGTGTATACCACACGTAAATTCGCAGAAAAACGTACAGCAGGATCTGCCCCAATGTACTTGAATCATACTAGAAGAGACCTGGGTTACCGAAAACGAGTATTAGAAACAAATGTGACAAAAGAAATGAATGGCAACACTAAATTCTACGGACATCACTGCGTCTTGTATCATTTAAACATAAATCAAACATATACGTATAAACAATTATCACTGTTGTAGTAAATTATTCAATCGCATTAGATAGTCATACTGCATCATAAAATAAATCACTCATAAGACGGCATTGTAATAGGGCAAAGGACCTCAAATGGTTAATTTAAAGGGGACCAAAAATGCAACAAAGACATGCTAAGATAGATAATCTGATATAAAGACAATATCAATACCGCTGATAGTTATATCAGTGGAATACATTCCATGTACTCCAGAAGGTAATATCTAAAGATTATTAGACAAGCATAACATTCATTGTTCTTATATCTCTCACTGATTGCTATTAAGGTAAACATTGCATACTACTAAAGGAATGCAAAACCATATGTGCTTAAATTTCCTTGATCGTGAATAAATGAACTTCAATACCATAACAATACTCAGTGAATTGATCGTGAATAAATGAACGAATTGATCGTGAATAAATTAGGTTTAATAGGACTGGTTATGTGGGCTGTCAATAGTTTGTGAGGTGGCACCAAAAGGCCTGCACGATTGGTTTATCATGCCCTATTAATCTTTGGAAAATTATACATCCATTTTAAAAGTGCTGGCAAACAGATCCCTGGCCCAAATATATCACAGGTTAATACCGAGTTTGATATAAGTTGGTTTGCTACAAGTTACCCGAATGCTTTCCGTATGTGCAGGGGTCTGTCTGTCCACACAAGAGAGGGGAGTGAACTACCCCTGTCACTCCCTCTCTCGTTCATAAGTGTGACTTACGCTGCCGCCCGACCGCTGATCTGTGCATAAAAGGGATACCCATCCCACACTAACAAGAAAAAAAGATTTTGCGCCAACTACTGGGAACTGCACGTTTGTATTAGCAATAATCGTAATACACAATTGTTACTAAATAAAAACCTTTATAAGCGCAAGCTAATATGGTATGTGCTATACCAAAAGAAGAAAGTAATAAAAAAGTATAAAACTGCGCTAAAGGAAATCAATTTCAAGAGGTTCAGAAATAGAAGCTATTTATTCATACACACAAAATATTAAAAATATATAATGACATAAATCTCAAGCTCCACATTTAATTGTACCACAATAAAGGTACCATATCATATTCAATCTTAATGGAAATAAAATAACAATTGAACACCCTAAAACTGGCAGATTGTCTAAAACAATAGATGTATAAGATTTGTTGCAACTTATATAGAATAGAATATTTTCCATACTCTGTTCTCTCATGTGGTTCATTTTGTTTGTCCTCCTAATGCCCTTATATAACACCTCAGTGGGAACAATCTTTTGCAGCCCAGAGGTGGTGGTTTAGTTTGGGTGAAAAATTACAGTGTAACTGCAATAAGAACGTAAATGAACAAGAAAAGTGTAGGAGCGCTTGCGGTCAATCGGTACACCTCACCAGACCTCAATGGCTGCTCTTGCTGGGAGGATAAGTCCCTTAATTGACAAAAAATACAGAAAAGAAGTGCAGAGCGCCTATGGGGTCTAGTAGTAATTACAATAATTTTATTTTAATAGAAAATGTATATATAGACCATTAATACAACAATTAAAATTGATAGTTAAAAAACTACTCTTATAGAGTTTAACTATTACACTTATATTAGTTGAAGGCTACAGCACTTACAAGGAAACATAAAATGCATAAAAAAACATATAAAAAAATATATAGCTGTTGATCAGGCAGCATATAAAGACCAATAATTGCAAACTGAATTCAATATATAGGAATGTTAGGTGTTGAAAACCCCAATTTTGTTTATGCTCTTGCACATGTCCACATCATATTTTAATTAGAATAGGAGGCTCGTATGTTAATTTGTAATGGCAGTAATGGTAGTCAGTAGTCACTGGCCGAACAGATAGAATGTTATTGATAGTAACTATAATAGTTGGTACTTATATAGGCAGGTATTTATCCAATAGTTAATTTGTGCAAGCAGTATGGGATGGTACTTATCTGTACTCGCGTTATGTGCTTGTTGGATCCGGCAATAAGGCAAGGTATGCGGCACTGTTATGTTCAAAAGATGTTTCTTGTTGTGGAGCTGCGTCCACCTGCCACTCCGGCCGCCTGTATTTCAATGCTGGCAATCAGCTGTAGATTACTCTTCCACACAGGGAATGGACCTCCCGCTATCTTGGGAGCACCGTTGGGCTGGAAAGAATATTTGTCGTTGTGGAGCTGTGTCCACCAGCCACTCCTGCCGCCTATGTTTCAGTGCTGTTAGATCTGCGGTATAGCGAATAGCAGTCAGCTGTGAGTTACTGCTCTATATGGGGAATGGACCTGCCGCTGTCTTGCGAGTCTCCACAGGTGTAACCCGATCTGATCCTTATTTCTTCTTTAGTGGGAGAGATTCACTGTTTGTGGGAATAGTCAGCACACGGCTGACGACTTATTATAACACAATTGGGTGGAAATCCGTGATAGATAGAGTCCAATAAACGGTAAAAGGGGTAGACTATATGGATCAATGTGCAGTTAATAAAGTGCTGTAGCTCAATGAGTGGCACCTAACTGCAATAAGACATCAGTTACCATCTCTGAAAATATTTTGGTCATATGTGATTCCAAGGTATAACTGGTGGTAAGTATATTTTAAATTATGATTTAAAAGAAAAATAAGTAAAACATTTATTGCCGCTATTGCTAAGTTTGTGGCCTTGACTGTTGGCTTTGGTATTCCCCATTTGGATTTGTGACACTTAGTGTTACACGCCGGCAGCCGACAGCCGGCGTGTAACGATGCTTCCGCTCTGTGGAACGCAGCGTCCACAGGTCGAGTGGCCTACTTATACTCACCTGTAGTGTCTGTAAAACCTAACCACATAGTGGTATATATTTATACTTACCTGTATGGGCTGTGTATCTCTAGCCACATAGTGGCCTACTTATACTCACCTGTAGTGTCTGTAAAACCTAACCACATAGTGGTATATATTTATACTTACCTGTATGGGCTGTGTATCTCTAGCCACATAGTGGCCTACTTATACTCACCTGTAGTGTCTGTAAAACCTAACCACATAGTGGTATATATTTATACTTACCTGTATGGGCTGTGTATCTCTAGCCACATAGTGGCCTACTTATACTCACCTGTAGTGTCTGTAAAACCTAACCACATAGTGGTATATATTTATACTTACCTGTATGGGCTGTGTATCTCTAGCCACATAGTGGCCTACTTATACTCACCTGTAGTGTCTGTAAAACCTAACCACATAGTGGTATATATTTATACTTACCTGTATGGGCTGTGTATCTCTAGCCACATAGTGGCCTACTTATACTTACCAGTTTTGACTGTTAACCCTAACCACATAGTGGTACGCATTTATACTTGCCTGTATTGGTTGTATATCCCTAGCTACATAGTGGCACATTTATACCTACCAGTATTGGCAGTTAAAGCCTAGCCACATAGTGGCATTTATACATTTACTGGTACTGGTTATTGACCTTTGCCATTTACTGCCAGTTGGCATATTTTCCTTTTATTTATCCTTTCCTGCTACCAAGGGGATATTGTGTAGCTTTGTCTATAGTTTATTTCCCGCCATATCCTGGCTAATTACTTGTCCGTTATTCGTTCTTTCTACCGGCTATCTGTTGTGTGAAAGTGAACACTGATAGCATATCTCCTACGGTCACGGTGCCTTGCTCCATACTTGATTCTTATATTATTTTTCCTTTCAAGTGAATCTGCGCGCCTAGGATAGCGGCTTGTTTATCTGGGCACAGCACAACTCCAACCCCACCTCTAGGGGCCCTGGTGAAGACTCCCAGATTCCCTGCTGCATGCTAGGTAACCAGTTTCATACTGTACTGATCATGTCGACATTCACCGGTGTAAGTCAGAAATAAGGATATTTAACAAATATTTCGGACATACACCAAGCGACTATGTGAATGTTGACATTCACCGGTGAAAGTCGACATTCTCCAGATTTCGGTGTTTCACCGTAACATATACATACCAACACAGTTAACAACTTTAATTCGGCCACCAATTAATAAACTATGTCTTCATTGAAACCCAATACAAGTTTCTGTGTCATTACTTCGGTAAACCTAACATCTACGTTTAGGTCTGCATTGCCATATTATGTTATATTATTATTTGCTCTGGAAATGCGCAGTGCGAAGTAAAATAAAATGACGCTGTGTAAGTGAGCGTAATTCCAGTCTGGATCAGACCCTTTATCTTGTTGCGTTACTTTAGTTGGCTGGTTTCCTGTATATGAGACCAGCTTTAACATTTGTTCTCTATATTACATTACGTGATTCATTCCATTGCTTTCCAGCAATTACTTGTCACTACTCAACACATCCCTCTTTCTGAAATTCCCTTTCATCTGTATGAATCACAGGGCACAGGAACACTCTCTATAATGGAAAGCCTCTGTAAGATATCAACACTAGCATATTATTAAATGACCAAATGTAAATTATCACTGGAGGTTAATTAAGTTTGAAAAACTTTTGGTTAAAAAAGTAAAAGCAACAATATAACCATTGCTTAGAAAAACTGTACAAACTTAATACGTTAAAATAGAAAACACAGAAAATTCCACTCAATTATAACACAAATATACAGATAATATAAAAAATAATTGTAAGTTGAGGAATTATAAATTGTCTATCAACTGAGAGAGAAGCATTGTAGCGTTATGTGAAAAGTACAAGTGTCCTTTTGTTGTTAAGATTATTGGTTTGAACCAAACATTGGATTCTTTTGCAATCTGGGAGTAAAGTGCACGTCATGGCCTATTCCCCAAATGAAAAGTCTATAGCCATAGTTACCTAAACACTTAATGTTATTTAATTTTATCCCAAGTATGTTTAAATTGTGCAACTGTGTTACCCTCCACTACCTCAATAGGAGCCTATTCCAATTATAAACTACCCTTTCAGCAAAGTAATTTGTCCAGACATTAACCTCCCACCCTCCAGTGTAAATACCAGACCTCGGGCCAGATTTACCAAGCTGGGAGTGGAGATGTTGCCCATAGCAACCAATCAGATGTTCTCTAGTATGTAATACTTAAATGTGATCTAGAATCTGATTGGTTGCTATGGGCAACATCTCCACTCTTCCAAACCCACAGCTTAGTAAATCTGGCCCCTCGTGTTCTAATACATCTCTGTCACTCTAATGCCCCTTTCACACCCAAATTCCGGCCCATAGCTCAGTGTGAAAGGGGCATAAGTCTGGTTCCAGTCCAGTGTCAGCATTGACGGATGTCAGTGGATTTGTCAATGATGAATAAATTATTGTCTCTTAATATGATATATGCAAATGAACAACACATCTCTTCCCCCGACAGATACAGAGAAATGAGCATTGCATCAGAGTATTGTCCCCGACATGTATCAAGCTCATTCTGTCTCGTTGCATCTCATCCACAATATTCAGATTTGAATTATTACTGACTATAGTGTAGACTGAATGGTGGATCAATCACACAGATCTCATTAGTCTATGTGTAATAACATAAATCAATGGACTGACACAGAAGATTCACTTTATAAATATTGTAGTTATATTAGGTAGATTCATTATTAATTAGGATTAAGCACATTTATGCTTTGAGTAATAATTACACTAAGGGGGTAATCTACCAATCAGGAAATAGTTCTACTCTGGTACCCCTCAAGGGCGGAGCTAGGCAGATTGGCCAGGGAGGGCGGGGAGAAGGAAACTACGCACAGTAAGATAAGGTAGCCCTATTGCACTCGTAAGTGCCATTAGGTACCAAAAAACGGGAGGCGGGTTTAGGAGCTGGATCTGTCCGGACCTAACTCACTCTTAACTGTGAATCAGGCCATTTGAGGTGTGATCCTATAATAGAATAGAAGGAAAAGAGCTGCTACGCTTATTGAATGTCAGGTGCATAACTATATGGGGCACAGCTGCTGCACGCCACAAAGGAGATGGGGGCCCACGGCAGCCACTATCCTGGCCTGTAATCAACCTGTCAGAGGCTGTATGAGTGCTAGACACTGGTTATAAATACATTGCAAGCAGTAGAGCTGCTCAACCCGCTCCAGTACTGCACAGCTCCGCCCCACTCCACCCATCCAGACTTGGGCCCTGTCTCTTGCTATGGGGTCCAAGCCTGTCACCTTCTGCCCCTATTGGGTGTGGGTACCCGGTAAGAACGTCCCTATTTCGATAGGCATAGCAATCGATCCCCGGAGCACCAAACACAGTAAGTGTTAAAACTAACCCCAACCCTTCACCTAATTCTGACCCTAGCCCCCCCTCCTATTTCTCTAACCCTCGCTTCCCCGCAGCCTGACCCTAACCCTCCCTTCCCCGCAGCCTGACCCTAACCCTCGCTTCCCCGCAGCCTGATCCTAACCCTCGCTTCCTCGCCGCCTGCCCCTACCCCTCCCCGATAGGGCCGTTTTCTCCCAGCCAGTTTTGAACCGAACCGGTGCTCCGAAAGGTAAGTGGCAAAACTAACCCCAACCCTTCCCCTAATTCTAACCCTAACCCTCCCCTTCTGTTACCCTAACCCCCCCTTCCCTCCAGCCTGACCCTAACCCACCATTCCCCGCAGCCTGACCCTAACCCTCCCTTCCCTGCAGCCTGACCCTAACACTAACCCTCCCTTCCCCACAGTGTAACCCAGGAGAGGTTACTCACCTTTCCGGTGGTCCGGTGAAGCATCGTGTCCTGCGGCGTTTCCGAAAATGAATGGGTGAGTATGCCGACATACTCGCTCATTCTGAAAAAAAATTCTAAAATAGATGGGTATTCGAAATAGGGAAACCTGAAAAGGACCTTTCGGCTGTCCCTATTTCTCAATACCATCCTTCTATGCGGGGACGCCCACGGGCTCCTGTCCTAACCTGACTGTCCCCTGATGGTGACAACAAGGTCTGGAGAAGCAGAGTCCTCTGCATTAGAAACCAGCAATAGATCCAGCAGCGGCTTTACTAAACACCAAGAAGGAGAGAGCTGAAAACAACAGCTGCTCTCTCCGTATATCTGCTCTCTCCTTCATCACGATATGAATCCCAGCGGATCGGTAAAACACAATGAAAGATTTACAAAACCACAATCAGGAACCACTTGTGTAATCCGGCAACCATTATCACATTACATGTGGCTTTCTAAGAAGCATTGTGTCTGCATGTGTATAAAGGAGCCTCAATCTCTCGTTACCGCTGTGTTTTCCTGCTGGTGACGCTGCTTCGTGAAGTGTGTGCAAAGGAAGTGATAAAACGTTAATGGCAGGGTGGAAATGCAATCCTATATAAGCATATAAAGCGTACCATCCCCCTCTCTAATGGGAGAAAACTGTGCAAGGAAATAGAACATTTTCAGCACAATTTGCATTATAATAAAGATTATTTGGGATAAGACCCCAGGGCCCGGCCCAAAGGTGATAGTACACCGGCTGACGTGACGCTTCTCTGTGTGATGCTCTACTGCACATGCTCGGAACTGAAGAGTCCGCAGTCACGGCCCAATCAGATCTGAGCGCAACTCGAGCGGCGGCGGCTTGTGTTCTGGGGTTGAGAGACGTAGCCAATGCACAGTAAGAGGCGTGGCCCAAGCAAGTGCCCCTGATCCAGAGCCGTACACAGACGTAACAAAGGGCTGTTTACATCACAACATTGGCCTAGATCCAGAGCTATGTCCGCTAGCGTATTTACGCTAGCCGGAGACGTAAAAACACTATTTTGTATGTACTGCGCATGTACACGGCAGATTTTACGACATGTAACTCTGAAAGTACGCAACATCCTAAGCTGGCCATACACTAGAGCGATTATCGAAGATTGCGTGAATTCGCCGTTAATCTTCACAATTTTCCCGCTAGAGTCCTTTATTATGTTGCCACTATACACTACGGGGCAGATCCAAACCTACGGCCACCGTCGTTTAAGGTTCTGCAGATGTTGCCCGGCGTAATCGATTGATCAGGGTGTCCTGGATCACCCGTCCGTAACTACTGCGTAGTTATGGAGGAAGGGTATGCAGCACCGTAACTATGCTGTAGTTACAGAAGGTAGGCGGGGGGAGGGAAATTAGGAAGGGGGGGCTGAGTTAGGGGGTTACGATTAGTTTCCCGGCGTAATTACCCACTGTTACGCCGGCTGAAGTTAAGGTAGCCTTCAGGGACAGGGGGAGTGGTGGGGGGAGGGCTTATGAGCCACGCTGGCTATACTTACGAAGTACGGCGCAGCATAGCTCTGGATCAGGCCGTACATGTGTTTCATGCGATAATTGTATGAAAGTGTAAAAAACGCAGATTTTTGTTCTACTTAAATAATCACTTTTGCTCATACACAGTGCAATCATTTTATTTATGTCGCACGATTTTCAGTTAAAATGAACATAAAGGCCTGTCCTTAGCATGGGGCCTTTACTGGCGTAGACGGTAGGAAGTAGTTCAGGTTCCACAGCCGTTGATGCAGAAGGGGGACTTGCATATATTAGCATCTTCAGCGCATGAAAGGTCACAGCAGAGGTCATAGTTCATAGCCACAAATCCATGTTCCACAGCCGTTGATGCAGAAGGGGGACTTGCATATATTAGCAGGTATTAAAGCATCCTCAGCGGATCAGAGGTCATAGTTCACAGCCACAAATCCATGTTCCACAGCCGTTGATGCATTTGGCATGTGCATGGGAAGATGGCACGTGTCATTTGCATAATGATGCCTTTATCGGCGAAGATTTGACAATTATCGTGAAATGCCCATACGCTATACGATTTTCCCAAAAATCTGGAGCTTTGGGCTGATTTAAATCAAACATGGCCAAAGATCAAATAATCGTTCAAGAGATTATTGGATGCTCGGCAAAAAATGGTGACCTTAAACTTGAGCGATAATTCGGCCTGTTCATAATCCTTTTTAGCGGTCAGCATTGCACTGGACTACCCTGCACCCGTGTAATGTTTGCTCACGTGCCTGGATTGTGCGTAGCTGCTGTGTGTCCTTACCCTATGGGCTGTAACTGGTATCACACCGCCGTCTGCGCTTTTATATGTGCACTTTCATGGCACGCAGGCCCAGCGACAGGGGGGAACAGCAGTGATGAGGAACCCCTGCAATCCACTATTGAAGGGGAATAGGGGCCCCCTAAAACATGAGTGTACCAGGGCCCCAAGATTTCTGTGGCCGGGCCTGATGGCACCGTGTGCCCTGCGTTCTGATTTATGTTTGTCTCTGGATCGGACCCTCCATATTTAAGACTTGGAGAATGATTTTGATTCATGCTTTTGATAGATATTTTGAGGCTAAGGGCCTGATCCAGAGCTACGGCCGCCGTCGCTAGTACGGTGGGCGTAGCCGTAATGCGCATGCTCCGGGAAGATGTTGCCCGGTGTCACTATGGAAACGCCCGATCGTCCATAGTAGCGCCGTAGGGACGCTGGAGGGGACGTTAGGAACGCTGGAGGGGACGTCCTCCAGCATCCCTACGTTAAGGTTAGTGCTGGTGGGCGGGGGGAGGTAGGTAATTGAGTGTAGGAGGGCGTGCTAAGCGGCCATACGCTCCTGTGCGAGAGTATGGCCCCTTCCTTACGCCGGCTGAAGTGCGGGGCGCCGTCAGCCGGCGTAAGGGAGATTTAATACGCTCCTACAAGGGGGAGTGTCGGGCCAGAGCAGCGATGTTACGCTGAGTGCTACAGCGCTCAGTGTAACATCGTAGCTCTGGATCAGGCCCTAAGACCGGAATATACGCCTGAAAACATGGCACATCTCTGCGTGATTTTCCATGCTCATAACACCGGTGTACGCAATTACGATTCAGCAAGGCGAACGCAAGTCACTGCACAACCAGTTGCATTGCCAGGAAGGGGGTTTCGTTGGAAGGAAGGAGTGAAGGCACGCATTTAATGTAAAGGGAACGCCGCTTGTGTATGGCGTTGGGTTAAAACAAACGAAAATATATATATTTTTTAAATAACACTAATTTGATTCATTCAGCTTTAGTTTTACTATTTTTGCATAGTGACTGAAGCGCTCACACAGTATAATCACCTACACGATGACCGACTAAGAGGCAGGGCCTAGCTAGGTCCCCGGGCACCCTAGGCGAAGTTTGGCCTGCTTCCCCCCTCCCCTAATATTCGCCCATTCATATGGCCCTTCAGGCCTCTATGCCCCCTTCACATTCCCCTTCAAGCCTCTAATTAGGTATTGCAGGCCCCCCTCCCCAGTTTTAAAAAAAAAATAAATCAGCAAACTTTGCTTTACCAACAAATCACACAACTACTTTTAAATGGGCCCAAATCCTGTTCAAACTCCAGTTACAACTCCAATATGCTTTGAAAACCAATGCTTAGAAATCCAGGCTAAGAAATTCAGGCAGGTTAGACACTTGTACAGGATGGGATGAGGAAGGGAATATGATTTTTATGTTTGAGGCTTTAAGCCGGACTGGAAGTGGTGGGTGAGGTGACTAGAAGTTCAATCTTATTGAAGTGATAGCATTTAGGGCTAGTCACTACCATTGGTGCAATAAATTTGGGGTAAAGCAGCTTGAACAAAAATAGCCTGAAATTATACTGTGCAGTACAAAAAAAAAAAAAAAAAAACTCCATACAGAACAAAGCCACCCAAGTTATTCTCCACAACGGAGGATAAGATATGGATTTAGGACCGGATTCACAGATATGATTTTGCTAGTTTTTGCGTGCGTATTTTTAGGTGTGGATTAACTGCGCATGCGTTGTAACTTTTTCCACGCAAGTTACATAGGATTTAGGCACGGAAGTCCATTAGGCACGGATTTCTGAATTGCGCTTAGTGACATAAGTACAGAGGGGTGTGGCTGTCTTCCGTACGTGCGAAATTATGTGAAAGTGGCGGGGGGAGGCATTTTAACTGCCTTTTGAGGTTGCAGTTAGTAATGTACGCACGTACGTAAGGAACTTACTCGTGTAACTACACACAGAGTTAATGTTGCCCTACGGACGCATAAGTCACAGAAAATCCGTCTGTGCGAGGGGAGTGTCATGGGTGTTGCCTTGCAATGTACGTGCATATATGTGTGTACTTTATACACACACACACACACGCACACACACTCACATCTGTGAATCCGGTCCTTAAACCTTAACTTTGGATCTGGCCTTTGTCTCCATTTACCAGTTGGTTCCTATATACCCTTTTATAAATCCACTTAAGTCTGTCTGTCAATTGTTTTGTTAAGGTTTGTGCCTGATTGAATTTGAAATACACTGACTGAGACAAGGTATCTTCAACACATGACAGTAAACTTCACAGGATAATGTGATCCAGTGCAGAGAGTTTTAAACTCACTGTAAACAGCCTTTTTTCATGTTGTCATCTTCTTTCTGCTGTTTTAGGCAGCAGTACTAAAGCTCAAGAGAATATTTATATGATGCATGTGTTGTGTGTCCAGCACTTTCTTACCCAGATATAGAGATAACTCTGAAGGATACCTGTCACAGATACCATTGACCCTGACAAGATAACAACTTTGTTAATTTAAAAAGATAATAATTATTGGCGTAATCCTACAATTTGTTATGCACAGTATTGCTTTGGTTATAAATCTATACACAGGGTGCAAAGTCTAACTATCACCAAAGCCCTTGATGGTGGGGTTGGACTTGGCTGTACCCCAAGTAGCAGGTTGCAACCCTGGAGAACAAAGGTGTAAGGAGAACAAAGGGTGTGACGGAAGAAGCACCTGTACCACGAGAACCAAAGAGTAGAGCAGACCCCAAATAACACAAGGAAAAAGGGGTACCAGGATTACTGGAACAATAAACAAGAAGAGGGGGTATAGGTTAGAGGTTTGTCCTGAATGACTGCACTTTGTGCAGTGATGTAGGGTCAGATCCTAAGATAAGCTTCACTATGTGCAGTAACTATGGGCCAGATTCACAACCCCATAATTTTTAACATATATGCCTAATTTTATGATTCTAGCAACTATGCATGCGTAATAACTATTCTACGCTATCTACGGAGGGTTTAGTTATGTAGATTGCATACATGCGGCCTTTAAAGACCGCATGTACGCAATCTACGCAATGCTAGATAGATAGATAGATAGTGTAAAATTGTTACTAAGCATGCGTAGTAGCTAGAATAGTAAAATTAGGCATGTATGTTAAAAATTACAGGGTTGTGAATCTGGCCCTATGGGAGTTAAACGGCAAGCATTATGTGCATAATTAATAAATAAAGGTCTGCATAGCTTGGTTGCACTATGTGCTAAATTAATGAGTAATGGTCTACACAGACAGGCTGCACTATGTGCAGTAATTTTAGGAGTTAAACTATGTGCTAAATAAACAATTAAGGGTCTGCACAGACAGGCTGCACTAGGTGCAGTAACAGTGGGGGTTAAACAACAAGTACAATGTGCTAGTTGAGGAAAAGACAAGGGGATCAAGGTATGATGCAGAGAGATACACTGAGAGTTGAGGAGATACGGGTAAGAGCCTAGGAGAGAGCACAGGACAACCGAGACACATGAGGTACAAGGACTGAGGCAGAAGAGGGACAACGGCAGACACAGGGAAGGAGAGGTACATGACACGAAGGCAAAAGCAAAAACTAGAGGAATGTGCCAAGGAACTAGGTAACCAGATCAGGAGGGCCAAACAACTGAGAGCATGGCAAGGAACATGACAACAGCAACGAGGACTAAGATGCTATAACCCATGCCGCTGAACAGGCGGGGCTGCCGTAATAAAGGACTCAGGACCAATCTGTCACAAAATCAAGGTATTCTACATTTTTCAAACCCTGCTCTCTGCTTGTCAAACCCTTTCAAACTCACCTGAAGTTCAGCTGCCTCAAACCAGCAATCACACGGTTAACACACAGCAGCCTAACTTCATTACTCTCCACCTGAGTTGGTCTGGTTCTGTCTCTCCCTACTCTCTGATTATTTAAGGCTGCTGCACTGGCGCAGCAATTGCCAGTGCAACAATTGCTGTTGCCGTTGTATCTGGTCTCAGTGCTTCCAGTGCACATTTGCTCCTCCATTGCGTGTGGATACTCTCCTGTGTCCTTCCTAGTGACTACTTCTGGATACTCACCTATGTCCTTCCTTGTGACTACTCCTGGATACTCATCTGTGTCCTTCCTAGTCTCTCCTCGTGTATCCTGCCTGGTTCCTGGATCCTAGTGTGTCCTCTGTTCCTGCTGTGCCATCGCAGTTCCATCTGGCTAAATTGTGTCTGCAGAAACCATCCTCGCTGGTGAGCTACTCAGAAAGTACTACTCCACTCACATTGCTTTCTGTGACTCCGGCCTACTAATCCTGGGCTGAGCGGCGTTAAGCTGCCATGGAGTCTTCAGCTACCATCTGCTCCAGTGAGTCATCGTGTGAGTACTACTATGCTCAGCCTAAACAATCTGCTGCAAAACCATTCCACTGTACCTGTGCCATCAGCTTCCTGAGCTGCTACTCGTGCCTGAAGTGTCCTTCTACACCTGTGATCCTTCCAAGCAAGAACCACTCTCCTCAGCCTCTCCGTCTTCTGGGACACCTCTCTGCTCCACCTACATATCTGCTGCCTACCACAGCTAACTCGTGTCCGCAGTACCGTCTCCACCTGAGGAAATACTCTGCGGGTGCTACCCCATGCACCTCTTCTGCTTCTTGGATGCCAATCTGTTACTGAACCATCTCTGCTGCATTCCACAGCTAACAGTCTTCACAGATACCGTGTCCACCTGTGAGCCAACCTGAATGTGAGTACTATCTACAGCAGCCTATCATCGCTGATTCACTCTGTACTACACTGACTGTGTTAGATTACTCTTGCACCCAGCTTGTTCCACTGCACGGAGCTCATTGAACTTTATTCTTGGGTGCACTACTACACCCAGCCTGCCTCGCTGCACGAAGCTCATTGAACTTTGTTCTCTGGTGCAGTACTGCACCTAGCCTGCCCCGCTACACGGAGCTCAATTGAACTTT
>WWET01008322.1:20980-35342 GCA_011038615.1 Limnodynastes dumerilii | reverse complement strand
GCGGAACTCAGTGAAATACGTACATTCAAGGGGTGTGCCTAGGGGAGTGTATAGAACATACGCGTGCGAAAATACGTTACGCGTGGAAACGAATTGCACACGTAGTTCTGGATCTACCCCAATGTCTGTTTTACTGTGAAAACAGGCATTATCACCTAAAAATGAAGTTTGTAACTATAGCCCTGAATCTTTTACTACTAATCCAACGGAGGGATGCCACTAGAGTGGATATGTATTATGCAGAGAAATATAGATTTTATGGCTGCAGCTGTTTTATAGACACACACAGCTTAGATCATAGGGCCCGATCCAGGATTAAGAAATTCTGAAAAATGATGTCTGCTACATACATGTCAGCTGTGAATTGGTGCTTCACATGCACAACGCCTATATTTATGCATCGGAATGCAGCAGTCTGATACTGTGTTCCCTGCGGAATTTAGCCACCACATGGAGGGCTGACCCACTCACCATGCACACAAGATACAAGGACATAGGTATTTAAATTATACAGTAAGGACTTAGGCTTGCTGGGTCGATTATTGATCCAAGCAGGGGGTGTCCCAATAAACAGGTTGATTTCCCGCCAGGGTCTCCTGCTGGGATTAATAATCCTAGCAGCAGAGTGCGGGCCAGGGCTCTCTACTACTCTATGTACTATGCTGCTCTGACAGCTATGAAGTATACCATCAAAGCTGTCAGAGCAGCATAGAACATAGATCTGCAGCAGCACCTTTGAAGAACAGTATCTAGTAGAACACTATCTACAGCAATTATGATAATGCCTGATCATCCGATAATTGGGTGATAATTGTTCTAGTGTATGACCAGCTTTAAACGTACAATTCAGTAGTCCACACGCACAGAGATACATGCGGAATACTTAAGGTTGGGTCCTGGCTACAGAAATCAATTCCTTCCCCTGCATGCAGGAATTAGGATACCAAAATCCATACATTAGCCTCTGCAACGGAGATTACAATCCGGCTGCTCTATTATGTGCTTTATAGCACTTGCCCTTATGTATTAATCCTTAATGTCCTATAAACAGTAAGCTTGTGAGCTGGGCTCTCTTACCCAGTCTGTTTATTACTACCCAGCCATGTTATAATGATTATTAAAATTGTAATGGCATTATATCAAATCCTGTTAATAATAATAATAAAAAAAATAATACAGAAAGATTCAGCCTTTTTATTTTTATTTTTTTTAAGCTTTTTAGCTAAGCCACATTAAGTAAAAAATTCAACACAAGTGGGAAACACTCAATAGAAAAAGAAGAGAAATGAAAAATAAAACCCCAATAATGTGAAATCCTGGCTGTGGTCCTCTGACTATTTCTCCTCATTCAATGAACTTGACCATAGCCCAGTCCCTCATCACTGAAGGCCAGGCTGCACACCAAAAAATTCCAGCATTTCATCACCTCTGGAATGATGAGAGTGGGAAAAATCCGGCCTCTCACATCTTTATTTCCATAGCCAGATATACATGTGCCAGTTTCAGCACTACACTTGGATATAATAATAATAATAATAATAATAATAATAATAATAATAATATTATATATATATTTGTTGTGTCACGCGCTATAGAATTTCCTAAGCCGTTTGTCACTCTAACACACAGTTAATACAATGTCACCTGGTCACATGCACAGCGTGTTTTAGCTGGGATGTTTGATGTTCTTGGAGCGATCTCATGACTTCTCTCTGTCACAATACTGCCGTATCTAGCAGCTATTTGTATATATATATACACACACACACACACACAAGATTACTGCCTGCATGGTTGTTTTGTAGTTGTGGTCAGTGCTGTTTGTGACATTTGTATAGTCATCCCTATGTGACTTTATGGTTAAGCTAATCTTATTTTTCATATCAATAGTGTGGATTTTTTAAAGAGCATATTAGTATTCTAACAGTATTATAATTTCAGAATAGATTCCTATGCTGTCAATATAAAACACTATTTTACGCTGAAAGAAATATATTTTGCAATATATAAATACTAAATAAAAACTAAGCAGTTTTGCAATTATATTATGAACTTCACCGCTCACCTTTAACTCTGGGGAAAAGACTGGGTTTCATTTACAAAAAATGTGTCAGCGAGCGCTAACTACCAAAGCAAGGCTTGCTACACCTCACAGCGAGCCTTGCATCTTCGTTAATCATATTTACTAATACTTACACCTCCGACAAGGTCCTGCGATGATCTGTGGGACTTTCGCCAACATCGTTCCTTGTCGCTCGGAGCTGAAGTGTCCTCGCATGTGTGGGATTCCAAGGCAGATGCAACACGGGAAGGGGTAAATTTTACCTTTCTTTTGCCTTTTTTAACTATTTTTTTTATTTAAAAGTTTTTATTTATTTAATAAAAAAAATAGTAAATATTTATTTTTTAATTAATTTTTTTTTGTTCACACTTTTGTATTCCAGCGGTCTCCTGATATTTACCCCCCTATAGGGGGGTATATTAGGAGAACGCTGAAATACTTACCTTAACGCTAGCGTAATTTAACATCTCAATGTGGATTGGTAAAATTTGTGTTGCCACTTTGTAAATATTGCGGTCAGCTAGCCTGGATTCATCAGAGCGGGCCGGCTATTGGGAGTACTAATGCTAATGATCGCTATGGTTTTGATTGGAAATCATTGCATTGTCAATGGTGATTCCTTCATTTTCATGCGATAAAGACCCTTTTCAGGTAAAACAGTCTTTATCTAATGAAAACTAAGGCATCAAGGTTTTGTAAATGGCGGCCTGTGTTCCTGAGACACAACCCTACAAATATTTACAAATATCCTATAATATTTCCGTGTTAATAAATGTTCAATACAGATTCTGCACAATTTTCACAGTTTAAATTTGCCCCCCCCCCTCCCTGCAGTTCTACTTGGTTTTGCCTAGAGGCAGTTTTTCTCTTGTTGTACTCACAACTGTGCATTAGCCACTTTGTTTATTCCCATGAAATCCTGCACATAGATGCACTGATCTGATATATCTGAAGAAAACTGTCCTTCAGGGTTGTCCACTGATTTCAGAGAGTGTAGAGTGCTTTCTGCCACGGCTCCAGGTGCTCCAGGGCAGCTCATACATTCTGTTTACACCTTCATTTTTGTATGTCTTTGGATGTCTTTTTATATCTAAGCATTTCCTAAAACACTGGAAGTCATGTCATGTGTATGGTCTAGTGTGAGGCTACTATTATAAACTTAAAAACAGTGTACACCATGAAATGTAATAGCAGGGCTGCCGACTCTCCCGGAATGTCCGGGAGACTCCCGAAATTCGGGCAGTACTGCCGGTATCCCAGGAGAGCCAGCAAATCTCCCGCAAGTGACTTGAGGCCCGTGGTTTCACTGAAACCACAGCCTCAAGTCCTGGCCCCCTGCCTAGCAACACTAGTATACTAGTATTGCTAGGCACAGGAAGGGACTTGATGACGCAATCTGCAGCATCAAGCCCCGTCCCGACCCCTATTACAAGTAAAAACGGGTCAGCATGAGACAGGGGGCGGAGCCTAATGACGCGATTTGCATAAACGTCATCATTAAGCTCCGCCCTCTACATGCATCGCTAGCTTCTCTCCGGGATCTCCCGGAGAGAAGCTGCCAAAAGTCAGCAACCATGTGTAATAGTAATTATGTTACATCTGTATACATAAAATTTTTATGCCACCACTTCATTTATATTTACGTAATGATGCTGGTGTTTCCGAGTCACTGTGTCTGTGTCATTACCAGATGTTATAAGGAATGGGATTCAGTGATTCATTTTCCTTCGAATATTCACTTCTTCCAAATATAAACAAGCTTCTCAAGCCCTTAATGTCTCACTTCTTCCCCTATTTGGATATAATCTTCAGTAAAGAAATATGCCATTCCGCATAGAGAGGGCAAAGGTGGAGAGAGAAAGTGTGGCAGAGGCAGGAGACAGCTGACAGAGTGACTCACAGAGCTACTTGTTTAACTCTTTTACAGATGATTCCAAATAGCACTGCAATGATGTAGGACTTGGTTAGTCATCAGTAATTGGTCTGCTGTCTTTCTGTTTCAGGACATAGTTCGGATGCAGTTTTGAGCCATATGTAGACTATGACGTCTGTACTTTGGAGATCAATATGACATGTAGCTTTCATGGCAACAGATTCAGCATCAAAGTAAATAAAGCTAAAGGAAACTTACAATACAGCTGTCTCAGACAGAAACCTTTAGTCACTCAGATGTCTGATGTTTACATTTTAAAGGTATATTTTTCTGGGCATACAATCATTGGGCCTGATCCAGAACAATGCTTCGGAGTGAATTTACGCGTGGCGGACATGTAAAATCGCCCTTTGGTAAGTACTGCGCATGCGCACCATAGAAAATATGCTCCGTAGTGTAATTGTGAACGTATGGGCCATTCACGTATGTGTCATGTAAATACTTATGTGTGGG
This sequence comes from Limnodynastes dumerilii, assembly GCA_011038615.1. Classification (NCBI taxonomy): domain Eukaryota; kingdom Metazoa; phylum Chordata; class Amphibia; order Anura; family Limnodynastidae; genus Limnodynastes; species Limnodynastes dumerilii. The sequence continues at coordinate 30,894 of WWET01008322.1, read as the reverse complement.
CGTGCCAATTTTACGTGCGTGCAAAATACGTCTGAAATACATGAAGTAGGCGGGGGGTTGTATTTAAAGTGTACAGTATGGGCGTGCTTAGCTGCGTAAATTCGTCTAGCCCAGACGTACGTGTGCGGATAACTGCGGTTACGTTGGCAGATCACGGCGGTTACGTTGGAAAAGTTAAGGTAGGGTTTGGGAAGCATATCTTGACAAAATACGTACGTTCAAGGGGTGTGCCGAGGGGAGTGTAACGAATTTACCCGCACGAAAATACGCTATGCGAATAAACGTACGGCAAATGTAGTTCTGGATCTGATCTACCCCATTGTTATGAAAGAAGTATTACTTGTTTTTGTTATCTTTATTATTTAAACTTTCTTGCTACTTTCTTTTCAAACCATTGCATACAGCATCAGTAGTATAGCAGATAGGTAGCAGATGCCCAACTTATGATAAATCAATCAATTTCATGCAACATACATGTACTTCTGGTCTGTGGTCTTATCTCAGAGGTAAATATTGATAACAGGGGGCCTGATTCACACTTAAGAACGCGATATGTTCCTAAATATACGCACCTAATAGCAATGAAACTCCCTCAGCACGCCCCCGGTTTTCAAGTTCTTATGTGACTTGCGAGTGCCATAGGGCTCCCTTAACTGTAGGTTCGCATTTGAATGTGTAGGGCGTCTACTTAAGAACTTAACTGCATAACTGCACCTTCATTTGCTCATTTAAATGCCTCTCTCCACCCAAATCTGCGTATCTGCCTAGTTACTTATTCATGGAACGCCCTTTTTTGCGTATGTTACTACGAACCTAGAGACTTTAGGTGCGTAATGTATAAGGACGTAATTTACATGCGTAAGTCCAACATAAACAGCGTATAAAAGTTACTATGCATGCGCAGTGCATCCGTTCCTAAATATACGCACCTAAAACTACGCAGATTCTTAAGTGTGAATCAGGCCCATAGTTAGGGTCAGTGTTAGGGTGTTCGGCAAACATTAAATTTGTGCCCTCCTGTTTAACAAATTAACGTTTAACACCAGTGACTGTACTATACTATAGTACCCAAGTGCATATCATAAAACACAATCTTCTAACCACAATAAAAGAAAGCAAATCATAGTCACTACTATACAACTATATCATAGTCTTCACTATACAATTCCTATTGCATCTTCGAACAGCCGCATTAAAGTCACTTTGGGGCGTGACCCATATGACTAAACAACTTGTTCCCCCCTAAAACAGCCCTGAGTTGGAACTATGCATAGGTTTTCAGGTAGTACAGATTTGTATAGGCAAACCAGCTGAGAGATGCAATGTTTTATTATTTAAAGTATCTTTAAATGAGCTACTTATATGTATTAATTATGACACATAGTTAAATATAATAATATTTTCCTTTTTCTTTTTAGAAAGCAAAAAATAAACAAATAAACAGAATGTTACATTATTCTGTATACACAGCTTTCCATTCATTAATGACACTATCCCGATGACTCCACTGCTGGAGATACATTAATGGGGAATTCTGGGGAGGCTATAAAAAACATGAATGGGGAATACTGGGGTGACTAGAGAGACAAGAATGGGGAATAGTGGGGGGCAGGGATTCTAGGGAGGGTGGAGTGACATGAGGGAGAATATTGGGAGACTGGAGACACACAACGGCTGTGCTTCTATTGTATTGGGGTTACAAATGTTTTTTTATGACACAAGAAGACCTTTTTTTAACTGCATTGTGGTTACAGCATATTGAATTTATTGTACAGTGGTCAGAAGTATGCAATGTAATGTATAGTGGCCTGTATGCTATGGCGGTCACTAGGATAATGGTAATTGTATTCTTTGCATGCAGGGATATATCTTTGAATTGCTTACTGCACACAGATACTGACCAGCTTTACCAATGTCTTTTTAGTATGGCTGTCACTGAGATATATAGTCTGTTTCGTGTGGCAGTGTTTAGGATGAAGTGGGAATTGTATAGCGGAGACTAGTGTGCTGTTTGTATTGTATAGTAGTGACTATGATTTTCTTTCTTTTATTAGCTTTGGGATCGCTTTTTGAAGGGTGTTGGTCCCCTCTAAGAACAGCCCTATTTCGATAGGGCTATTCTCTCCCAGCCATTCTCGAACTCGAATATCGATTGCTTATGTCTCGATGAGGTGCTTTGAAAGGTAAGGCTAAAAACTATAAGAAAATTTGATTATGCCGCAGCAAATATTTTTATACATATATTTCAAAGAAAAATATGAAATAGAGGGTGCTGCAAAATATCATTAATTTATTAACAGACAAAAACAAAAAGGAAAAAGGGAAAGGGAAAAATATATATTTACTCCAAATAACGCCTAAAGAATCACTATGGCGTTTAGCTGGACATATTGATATTTTTAAAGCGCACACCTACTATATAATGAGCCAGTTGCAAAAATAAACCACTGTTTACAAAATTAAAAGTTAGTTAAAACTTCCACATTTTATTTTAACATCATTAAAACATATTAAATTTCCAATACAAAAAGGCGAAAATATGGATATTTAGCAGAGTCTGTAATAATTGTCAGTAATGCAGCTTGCACAAACAGATACAATATAAGGTAGATGACAGTTTGCAATTACATTTGTAATTTACATCTTATATATAAAAAGTACAAAAAAGACAAAAAATATATCAAAAACAGCCACCAAAGGATGAGGAGATTATCTATCTAATATTGTTGGCAATAAACTGTCCCTATAGAGAAAACTAGCGTCCTCACGGGCGCACTTCACCCCAATGGGCTTATCTTACCCTCCCTGGGCTAGTACACGTGTAAAGTATCCTCTCCGTGGTGGTAGTTTGGTGATGCTGCAATAAAGGAAAGAGAAAGGGGGAGCCTCAGGTGCGCATTCCTGGGAGCCCAAACGGACATCTGCTGCCTGACGCGCGTTTCGCCGAATGAGTAGCGGCTTTGTCAAAGGATCACGTGATGGATGTGTAGCGGGGATCGGTTTACATAGTCTGGATAACCAATCCAATCCTTGCAACGTGATTACTATGAAAGAACAAAACGAATAATGGTTAAAAGCATAGTGGCGATGTTATTGCAACAAAGTTGCAAAAGGAAAAAAGATCATAAAAGTAACACTTTAGTAACAACCAGGAACTTCAAAGGGCATGAATACTGCAAAGCAGGCATTGTTTACATAAGGTAACGGGCTTGTAATAATTAGACTCGTACATGCTGTGCTGGAGAGGCATTTAACCCCATCTTTGCTAGATAAATGGCATCTGTAAACTATTTGTGTTCTCATGTCCTGCGCATGTGCAGTGTTTCTCATGTCCTGCGCATGTGCAGTGTTTCTCATGTCCTGCGCATGTGCAGTGTTTCTCATGTCCTGCGCATGTGCAGTGTTTCTCATGTCCTGCGCATGTGCAGTGTTTCTCATGTCCTGCGCATGTGCAGTGTTTCTCATGTCCTGCGCATGTGCAGTGTTTCTCATGTCCTGCGCATGTGCAGTGTTTCTCATGTCCTGCGCATGTGCAGTGTTTCTCATGTCCTGCGCATGTGCAGTGTTTCTCATGTCCTGCGCATGTGCAGTGTTTCTCATGTCCTGCGCATGTGCAGTGTTTCTCATGTCCTGCGCATGTGCAGTGTTTCTCATGTCCTGCGCATGTGCAGTGTTTCTCATGTCCTGCGCATGTGCAGTGTTTCTCATGTCCTGCGCATGTGCAGTGTTTCTCATGTCCTGCGCATGTGCAGTGTTTCTCATGTCCTGCGCATGTGCAGTGTTTCTCATGTCCTGCGCATGTGCAGTGTTTCTCATGTCCTGCGCATGTGCAGTGTTTCTCATGTCCTGCGCATGTGCAGTGTTTCTCATGTCCTGCGCATGTGCAGTGTTTCTCATGTCCTGCGCATGTGCAGTGTTTCTCATGTCCTGCGCATGTGCATTGTTGCTCATGTCCTGCGCATGTGCAGTGTTTCTCAATTCGGCATTGACATTTTTCTAAGTCCTGATTGAGAGATACTGCGCATGTGCAGTACTTCATTCAGGTATCGCACGGAGGAGAAGCACAGCACTGACTCGCAGCTCACCATGGGACCTCAGAAGAGGGGTGAGTATTAGTAAATAATGTGAAGGAAGCTGCCAGGCTCGCTGCGATGATAAGCCAGTCTGATGCAGCTTCCTTCACAGAGAATGAACAAGGTAAATAAATAGAGCCCTAAATGTGTCCCCTTTCCTAAAATATGCTGCTTGTACTCTCCTCAGATTGTGTCTCAATCTCTATTTCCTTGTTTGGCAGCTTTTTACTAGCTTCTTATTCCCAGTTATTCTCCATTCGTTTTGCCTGTTGTTTACATACTCTTTTCTTCTTCTCTTCCCATCTACTTTCACAAGGCTATCTTTCTGGAGACGCCAAACTTTCAACTTAATATAGTTATTAGCTAAAACAAGGCCTATTCCTGGGGATATCCACATTTAACCAACCAATACTTAATGTTACTGTAGCTAGTTTATGTGTCAGGAAAAGAATACATCAGGAAAAGAATAAGAAGTTAAGGTCTAATTAACAGAAGCAGGTTGTAAGAGACTACATACAAGTGTTAAGGACAGGGGACCAGATCCAGACTTCCACACGCTTTCTGTACTTGCGCAAGTCTGTCCGGCCAACAGAGAGAGGGAAGTGAACGCCCCCTGTCACTCCCCTCTCTCATGTGGGCTTTATGGCCAGGGCCGGATTGAGGGCCATGTGGGCCTGGGGCTGAAAATGATCAAGGACCCAAACTATGTAGTATGCTTTGGAGGAGGATGTCAGTCCCTGATATTCATCCTTATGCAATGCAGTGGGAAGTCTGGAGCAGTGTGTGGCGGTCTGTTTTCAGATGGAGGCCTGGGATTGTAGTCCCATTAGCCCCATTGTTAATCTGGCCCTGTTTTAAGCCTGCCTTAACTAAAGAATGCGGATCATTGATCCATATGACCGCTGATCCGCAAGATTGTGGGATACCCCTCCCACACTGTACAATTACCGTGCTTCACCCCGCCAACTTCAGCAGGCGGAGGGGAAGCATAGCCCATTACTTTGGAAATGACATCGGACAGAACTAAGTTCCATACGATGCTAGGCGTAACATCTGGTGGGCGTATGCGTCCTCCAGTCAAATCATGCCACTTACGCACCTTGCGTGCGTAAGTGGCCTAACGTACCTAACTCTGGATCCAGTCTATGATCCTGATTTCAGAACGAACAGTGCTTGTGAGTCTCCATAGTGGAAAAGAACTTACACAAAATGGGATCCTATATTCCGTACGTGTGAGGATAGTGCACTGGATGATTAAGCCCTTACCATATGATTAAAATATCTGCCCCCATCCACTATGCATACACACTGAATATGATATTTACATAATCCAAAATCGATCATAATGCATTCTGAATGCGTAATTGGCCTGTTGATCGCAATTCTAGATCCAGTCCTAAGATAATAAATAGAATACAGGCATGTAAAGTAATTGACTTACAAAAGGGTCTGCAGTGAAACATTTATGATGACTTTATTTGTGCACATTGAATGTAGCTTAATTAAAAAACAATTAAAATGTGCATATATAAGGAATAGCAAACTATGTATGACGAAGCATTTATGTAACTGTAGGAGAATTCTTGTGTTTTGTAGCCTGGCTACAGTAATTGCAGTATCAATCCCCTTTCACATCACCACCAATGATGTGAAACCGCCACTTCCGGTCGACCCGGGTCGAATGAACCGGGATTTTGACCCGGCAAAAAAGAAGGGTTATTCCAGGGTCCTACCCAGGAACGGTGGCAATGTGAAATGTCCAGGGTTGTTTTCAACCCGGGTTTTTCATACTGCTTACCAATTGGTTAGATTTGTTTCCTGTTGCTATGGCAACAGTAAAGAAATCTGTTTTTAGCGTCGGGTGTTGGCAAACAAAAAATTAGCAGAGTATATGGCATGCTGTTGCTTGTACTGCTACAAGCACCAGCATGCCCAAGGATGCCAGGGCATGCTGGTGCTTGGAGAACCACAAACACCAGCATGCCCTGTCATCCTATACAAGAAAAACAAATTAATGCTCCTCCTAGCTACTAAATAAAATATAGGACCGGCCCCTAACATAAAAAAAAATACTTAACATTTAATGCCACCCTATAAAAAAAATAATGACATTGAATACCACTAATAATAAAACAATATTTACATTTAATACCCCAAATACTAAAACAATAATGACATTGAATACCCCTAATAATAAAAAAAATATTTAACGCTAATACTATAAAACATAAAATAAATAAATATAATCATGACATTAAAATGATAAATTAAAAGAAGTACTTACCATCTTGAAATGGATCCGATCTTCCAAGCTTTTAATCCGTTGGGCAGGTCTTTGAAAGCAGGACATCCCAACGCTAATGACAGCTCTGCTGTCATTTGGGTATATTTATACCCTTGGCCAGCCTGGGAAATCCCGTTTCCATGGTAACCAAACATGATTTGTCATTATTGTTTTAGTATTTGGGGTATTATATGTAAATATTGTTTTATTATTAGGGGTATTCAATGTCATTATTGTTTTAATATTTGGGGTATTAAATGTAAAAATATTTTATTATTAGCGGTATTCAGTGTAATTATTGTTTTAATATTTGGGGTATTAAATGTTTCGTTTTTTTTATAATAACAGTGCTATTAAATGTAATTTTTTTTGTATGGGGGTCATTAAATGTAACTTTTTTTTATATTAGGGGTATTCAATGTAATTATTTTTTATAAGGGGGGCATTAAATGTTAAATATTTTTTTTTATGTTAGGGGCCTATATTCTATTTAGTAGCTAGGAGGGGCATTACTTTGTTTTTTGTTGCACTTAATGACAGGGCATGCTGGCGCTTGTGGTTCCTTTTATCTTGACCCGGCATTTCGTCCCGGACAAACCCGAGTTTTTCAAAGTTGGTGATGTGAAAGCGGTATCAGTTGCAGGAAGGAAATCCTGTGCTGGTATCTAATATCCCTTTCACACCGCCAACGCCGAAAAACCCGGTATTATCAACACAGGTTTTTCCGGGAAGAAATGCAGGGTCAAAATAAAAAGGACACTTATAAGCACCCAAAAACCCAGGAAATTCTCGGGGCTGTCCCTTTCACAACGCCAATGAATTTCCCGGGTTTTAGTGGCTTTTAGTGCAGGGCATGCTAATGTTTGTAGAGCTACAATCATCAGCATGCCCAAGGATGGCAGGGCATGCTAGCGCTTGGAGAACCACAAGTGCTAGCATGCCCTGCATGCATTACAACAAAACACAAATGATTACCCCTCCTAGCTACAAAATAAAATATAGGGCCGGCCCCCTACCATTAAAAAAAGACTTAACATTTAATGCCCCCTATAAATAAACAATCAATATTTAACACCCCAAATAATAAAAAAAAATTATCGCTAATTATAAAATAAATTAATAAAAAAATAGCATAAAAATAATTAACAAAAAGCAGTACTTACCATCTCGAATAGGATCCCATCTTCCAAGCTTTTAATCCTTGGGGGAAGTCTTTGAAAAAAAAAAAACCCTATTGGAGCGACGCAACTCATTTCCTGAGCTGACAGCTCTGCTGTCATTGGGGTGTATTTATACCCTTGTGCAGCCTGTGAGATCCCATTTCGGGATTTCATTTGTGTTTTGTTGTAACGCATGACAGGGCATGCTAGCACTTGTGGCTCTCCAAGCGCTAGCATGCCCTGCCATTCTTGGCCATGCTGATGATTGTAGCACTACAAGCATCAGCATGCCCTATACTTGTAAAATGTTTTTTTTTTAACTTTCCGACAGTAAAAACAGATTTGTTTACTGTTGCCATAGCAACAGTAACCAAATCAGAACCAATCGGGAGGCAATATGAAAGACCCGAGTTGAAAACAACCCTGGCGCTTTCACACTGCCACCCTTACCGGGTAGGACCCGGGAATAACCCTTCTTTTTTGCCGGGTCGAAGTCCTGGGTCGACCGGAAGTGGACGTTTCACTCCGCCACCAAATACACAGGTTTTTGCCGATTCCCTGGTTTTTGGCCAAAAACCCGGTTATTTGGTGGTGGTGTGAAAGGGGCTGACTGTAAGAAACCAGATACCATCACATATTGTAATTATCTCTGTCTTCCTCAATTGCAGGGTCATTTCATGTATGACACCTGTAGGGGTGAGGTATACAACAAACCTCTACTAAAGCTGGCTATACACTGGGATGATTATCGGCCCCAGCAGGGGGTGGCCTGATAAACGGGACGATGTCCTGCCAGGGAAAGGTCCCATTATCGACACCATATACCTCTCCTGCTGGGACCGATAAGCATAGCAGAAGACAGGGAGGGGGCAGGGCAGAGCCATGCTAAAACATGCAGCAGCAGCAGCAGCAGCAGCCAGTGCAGTGAGTAGTAGAAACAGGGATCAGCCGGAGCCTAGCTCCACATATTTTGGCTTACTGTCTCTACTGCTCCCTGCATTGGTTGCTGCTGCAGATCTATGTATTGCTCCACTGCCACCTTTAAAGTGTAGGAGCATTTAAGTTATCTGACTGGCTCCCTTGTAATACATCAAACATGTTTAAAAACTAAACTGTACCAGACCGTTTCTGGTGCGTTTAATTGGTGTTTTAAAAATTGATCCTGGCCATACACTAAAGCGATTATTGGATTGATTATAGGGTAATCTAGTGTATAGGCAGCTGTAGGCTATACTTAAAACTGTCCCCAGTGTAAAGGTAAGTCATTTACACAAAATTAGAACAACCAACTAAAGCTGGCCATACACTAGAGCGATTATCAGGCCGATCCTTCAATTATCGTGCAAGTGTATGGTAACGATTTATCTAACAAGAATCCAATAATCGTCCAAAAAGGGCTTCTGAACGATTATTTGATCTTTTGACATGTTTGATTTAAAATGATAAAAAGATTTTTTTTTAAATCGCATAGTATATGGCCATTTCACGATAATTGTTAGATCTTCGGCGATAAATTTATGGTGAAGTAGAGGCGTGCTTATGCAAATGAACTGGGACATTTCATGCAGCGTCTGTGTTTAAACACCTGCTTATATATGCAGGTGCATCCTGCATGATATAGGTTAAGCAGAATACATTACATACCTTCATAAATTGGATTTTCAAAGCCAGATACATAACCTCACATGTCTCAGGTATTATTCTCCCCAAAGCCTGAGCAGAAATGAACAGCTGAATTTTAAATCCTCAAATAAACGTCCTGTTGCCAAATTATTGTACGAATATTTGCCATTTTTCTCTGTTTCTGCTGGGTTAAAATAACCATAGAAAGGACGAAGATTTCAAGACCTTTCGTATTTGCATCCATCACAGCAGTAAAGAACAAAGAGCTAGCTAAAACAGGAAGTTATCTTTATACTTTATACTTCTGATCGTCTACGTCAGTCAAACCCACATGGTAACGACTGCCCTTTATGTAAATTTGTAAAGAAAATCCGACGATAAAATAAAATTATCATACTGTGTATGCGATATTTTGCAGCTGACAAAAGTAGACCAAAAAAACTGTGTTTTTTTAAACTTTCGCACGATTATTGTATGAGACAAATGTGATGTATGGTGCCGATATTATTTGGGACTGTAGCGGAAAAATCAACAAGATTATCGCCGAATTCATGCAATTTTTCGATAATCGCTCTAGTGTATGGCCAGCTTAAGTACCATGTCCTACAAATCTATCCTAACAGCTAATTGCAAAAATAAGCTCCACCAACCTAAAAAAAAACATTCTGCATAAGATGTATACATTTTGCTTACCAATGAAACTTTGCTGATCTGTCATGGAACAGTTTTAATTTAATGTCAGCATCATAGCCATTATTAGTCATGAGGAATGTA
>WWET01008321.1:14642-31102 GCA_011038615.1 Limnodynastes dumerilii | reverse complement strand
CTCTCGTCTCGTGTCCTGTAGTCTCTTGTGTTCTGGGGTCTCTCGGGTCCTGTATTTTCTCGTGTCCTGTGGTCTCTCGGGTCCTGTATTTTCTCGCGTCCTGTAGTCTCGCGGGTCGTCTCTCGGCGGGTCCTGTATTTTCTCATGTCCTGTGGTCTCTCGTGTCCTGTGGTCTCTCGTGTCCTGTGGTCTCTCGTGTCCTGTGGTCTCTCGTGTCCTGTAGTCTCTCGGGTCCTGTAGTCGGTGTCTGGAATGCACTGATAAAGTCTGTGATTACCGTGTTCTGCCGCTGGTGCTTTCTCATAGGACTTGTCTGTACATGAAGTAAAGTGCACGTTACAGGTGCTTGTGATGTTTGGCTGATCGTCGTACCTCTCTCTCTCTCTCTGTGTAATAGCATTCTGCTGTCCCAGATATATGTTGCAGTGGTGGATGCCGTTCTTGCTGGGATTGCGTGTTACGTCAAGTCTTCAAGCTTTACCAAGGTACACGGTCTGCTCCTCCCCCTGCTGGTCAGTAAAGTCAGCTTGCAAGGCCATTTACCGTAATCTAGGACCGCATCTATGCAATCTATATAACGAAAAGATACGTAGATTATGTTAAAAAATGACTACGCATGCGCAGTATCCAGTTTCGGTACACACCGGACGTATATGCAACACGGGCCCTCATGGCATCCGCGTACTTCAATAGTTATTGGTCACCTATCTGAGTATAAGGACATATGGGAGAATCCGAGCGCTCTGGGCTGGACTTCTGGTGATCTCTTGGGTGGGTGAAAGGGTGAAATGCAATTAAAAGACAAATAAATATCAAATTACATTTTAGGTTTAGATTTAGTAAATTCTGTGAAAAGGAAAGGTGAAGATGCCATAGCAGCCAGTCAAATTATAGCTACCGTTGTATAGAATGTAGTCTGTAAATGATAGCTCAAATCTGATTGGTTGCTTCGGGAAACGCTTCTGTTTTTCGTTCTTTAGATGTTTTGGTAAATCTCTTGGAGGTTTTTATAATTATTCAGATGAAGTCCATTGCAGAATAAAATTTCTAGCCTATATAAACAACTATGGTCAGTGATAGATAGACGTACCCCTATAAACCCACTTAGGAGAGAAGTGGTAAGTTGAAATACTTCACACACTCAGGGAAGGCAGCCATTGTTTCGGTGGCAGCCATTGTTTCGGTGGTAGCCATTGTTTCGGTGGCAGCCATTGTTTTGGTGGCAGCCTATCGGTGACATCGCTGAGGCCTTAGGTCAGCCATTTTGTACCTCAGCTCTGCCACAATATCCTAGTGACCCCACATGCCGCTCTCTTGTGCTTCAAGCCTCTCTGTGGCCCCCGTGTTTACCTGCTGTGTTTTCTGGTGACGCCAGTGACCTTGCTGTGCTATTCTGACTTGTTTTTGTGTTTTCTACAGGCCAAGGAAGTTGCAGAACACAATCTCTGGCTGCTGCTGGATTCCTTTAATCTCGTACAAATGAAAGCTGCTTTGAGGTTTGCTGAGAGCTTTTCATCTTTATACAAAATTAGAGCTTTCTCGGGAATTGGCGTCAGGAACAAAGCACTGTGTAATTATACTGTGCTGGCTGCTAATAAGTGTAATATGGGGAGTGTAGCACAGAGTTACCATGGGAATCGCCATGACCGAGCTCTTCCCCCGGCAGGAGTTGTGTATGTATTGGAGTAGTCCTCCATGTTGGACCTCCTCTATTGTTCCTCTGTTGTACATTGCAATGCCCTCACACCATTACACTTCATAGACGTCTGACCCTTCTGTTATTCGCCACCTTCTCAATCCTTGTCTTTAGGCCAGCTCAGGCTGACCCGTAACTCTCCAGGTGTACAGACAAGACAAAACAAAGCAAAGCATTCTGGGAATTCAACAACACTTGGAGAGCCGGTGATTGGCCAGGCCTGCTATATAGTCTGTCTCATTAGGGCAGAGATGGGCCGTTCTCTGCTCCGTAAGTGAGCCGTACCCTAAGGTCACTTTGTCTAATCGTTTGAGGGTGGTGCAGAGGACTTCTGATTAATAGGTGGATTCTAAGTACCGCTTGCCCCATCTATACTGCACATTTTTTATTTGTTTTGTTTAATACATAAGTATGGTTGTTGTGTTTGTGTTTTGTTCAGTTTTAGGATTTATCCTTATCCCAATCATGTTTAAGTTGTTCTACAGTGCTAGTCTCTACCACCTCTGATGGGAGGCTGTTCCATTAATCAACTGCCTTTTCAATGATAGAAACATATAGCGATGATACAGTGTCTTTGGACAATGTTGGCAGCTGCTGTACCACCCTCCGTCCGTCAATAAGAAATGTATAGCTTAGACTCTAGGATCGACTTTTCTATTGGCCTTTGGTCTGATTTAAACGCAAAAACGAATGCATCCTGGGTTTACTTAAACCCCACACAACTTATTAAATGCTTAGGTGCGATTCAGACGCAAACACAGCTCAGCTCAGAATCCTTATACATGAAGGACAGGCTACGTACAGACAGAGTACAGCCAATCACAACGCAGATATATTCCCGGGTACATTTCCTTTTCCCAGTGCCGGGACATCCCTTTAATGTATAGTAGAGATGGTGGTTATGTTTTGTATGAGTGCGTCGGTGACAATGGAAATGTAATACAGGTAGACAAGCAATGTAACAAAGCAATGAGAAAGGCAAGCCAGATGCTTGGTTGTATAGGGAGAGGGATTAGTAGCAGAAGGAGAGAAGTAGTGATGCCACTATATAGGTCATTGGTGCAGCCTCACCTGGAATACTGGGGTCAGTTCTGGAGGCCGTATCTCCATGAAGACATAAGAGACTGTGCAAAGAAGGGAATAGCCTGTGTCACACACCATACAGAGAGAGACTGGAGGAAGTAACATGTAGCTTGGAGCAGAGAAGAGCAACTAAAATGGTGCATGGCCTGTGTCACACACCATACAGAGAGACTAGAGGAAGTAACATGTATAGCTTGGAGCAGGGGGGATATAATAGCGGCTTCCACATATATCAAGGGGTTTAACCAGGTACTGGAGGGGGCATTATTTAATGGAAGAGGTGTATTACAGCACAAGGGCATGGATATAAACTGGAGGGTGGTAGATTCAAAGGAAATGCTCGGAAAATGACTTCACTGAAAGGGTGATAGATAAGTGTAATATTCTGCCATCTGAGGGGGTAGAAGGTAACACAGTAGAACAGTGTAAACATGCTGGGGATAAATTTAAGGATATCCTAAATCTCACACTAAATTGATGGTAAATAGGGTCAGTATAATTTTGAGATAAACAACTGGGCAGACTGGATGGGCCATTTGGCTCTTATCTGCCGTCACTTTCTATGTTGCTAATGTTACTTATAATATAAAGTCATGCATTAAATTTGCTTCAAAATAAATAATAATAATAATTTCATATTATTAAACCGGCATTTTCATACTGTTATTGCTGCGTTCGGATGGTAAATCCTGGCGCCGTTGTCCAGTATAGGTTGTGCAGTGACAGCCGTTAGCGGCTCTCTGGGCTTAGAGTTGACCTGTGATGGTGCAAATGTTTTGCCGTAAATTGTACGTTCTTGCGTCTCTATAAGACTATATAATAAATGACCTCAATGAATATGACATAAAGTGAGCTTCATTTGATGATCGTTTGCTTCTTACAGGTCTAAAGTAACATTTCAAATAGAAGCTGTGAATAATCTGGGCAGGTGAGGTATTATTTCTTTAACGGCGTCTATCGGATGCAAGCTGGCGAGTCCTAAACACGCTGTCTTCGTTTCTAGGATCGTGCCATTGGACCACGTTGATAGCATTCATCAAATTAAGACTGTAAGTAGAAATTCATACTCCTCTACTGCATGTGCGTGCTGGAAACCAATCTGTGTGTTGCACTCGGTAGGCCCAGAGACGCCGCCATTGTCGTGTCCTTCCCAGAGGCCTCTGCTTCTTAGGAGGAGTGGCTTATGGGCATGTTGTTGCCGGAGGTGACGGCCTCCTTTTTATGGTTGAGCAGAGGAGAGATGGTTTATGACAAGAGTTGGGACATGGGGTCATTGCACGTGTACAAGTTTACAGAACATAACAGTGTGTGAATCAATAACCTCGCTCCCTGACGTTTAATTATCTATTGGAAAACACAGCAACGGAGCAAGAGAAATAAAGTGTCACGTGCATATAAGTGGGGTTTGCTGAATGTGTTTATTATTATGTAACTTATTATTTTTTGGAAAGTTGTGAATTATTTTATCTTTATTAAGTTTCATATCCAGAGTAAAGCTGTTTATACACTGCATCAGTTATCATTCACTTCAGGAGGTGGTCCAATAAATCTGATGATTTTCCACGGGGAAAAGGTCCTGATGTCGGCGCCTCTCACCTCTCCTGCTGTGACCGATAATCCTGGCTGAAGAGAAAGGGATGCTGAGATCGACAGGAGGCCCTTGCAGCTGTATGTGTCTGCTGTCAGTCTCAGCACTGATTGGCTTCACGGGCCTCCTGTCAATCACTGCAGTAGGTCCACCGCTGGATGTCAGGGATGGCACCTTCTCCTCCTGGTTGGAGTCTTCCCATCTCACTAGCTCCATAATTAGCGGCAAGTACAACAAAAATAATGTAATAAGAGGTCTGCTTGTAAGAGATACAGGGCTTCTGTTACTGCATCACTGCTGTGCTTGTCTGTAGTTATGGTGTCAAGGAGATGGTGACACTCCGGCCAGGAGGAAGAGGTGCTGGCTCCAGAGATTGGCAAATGCCTTGCACTGTGACTCCCATATCTATTTTATGAAGGACGAGAGATAAAAATGATCCGATCTAAGTGGTTTATTACTGTTAGAGAGTACAAATCTGGCCATACACTACGTCAATTATTGCTCCAATCACACGATCAATGGATAATTAGATCAATAACTGTTTGAATGTATGGCCGGCTTATGATGCATTAATAATGGTGCAATGTAAGAAAAAAATGACTGGCACTATGGCCGCCGTGTCACCACACATACAATAAAAGATATATTAAGGGGTGAGAGCTTCTGTGGAGAGCAGGGAGAGGTGTTGGGGGGGTTCATGGTACATTTTTTAGGCCGGCGGTTTGATAGTTGATGGTGTTTGTCTTCCAGGCGTCCATGGCAGTGTATGACATTCCTGACCTGCTAGGGGGGAGAGGAAATTTGGGATCCATTGTTTTCTCCGAATCATTCCTGAAGTCCGAAATTCATGTCAGAGACAAAGGTACGGCCAATCGTCTTTCTCCTCTGCGGCAAGGAGTCTGTCATGTGACCGGATCAGATCCAATCACTCACTTCTTTTGTTCTGCTGTAGTGTTATACTACTAGTTTATAGTTTTTTTGTTTCTCTTAGTCTTAGTTTATTATATAAATATAAACTTATAACAATAACGCGCCTACAAGATGATCCGCGATCCAGCCGAAACTGTGTCTGCAATACTGTGTTTAGCACAAAGAAGTCATTGACTCTTTCCAAAACCTCTTCGATAAACATCCGGGCCTGTCCCTGGCGGCCGGGGGAAGGGATATTTGTGTGTAGCGGGTGTGAATGTTTATTTTGGTGATGCCTTTTTAGGTTGTTTATTTTAAAGTGTTTGTAGGACCAGATTAACGTGGATATGGGAGAGTAAACACAAGGACGGGCGGGGTTTTCTTTATAATTATACAGTTTCTCTTCCTGTGTTTTTATACATCGTGTTTCATAGGTGAAGATTTGTCCAGGAGCACATTGTAATGAAACAAAGTATTGTGGAGACAGTGGAGGAATTGTTCAGTGATGATCTGACAATACGCCTCTGTGTAATATATACATTATATAGTGTAATATATAGCAGAGGACAGAAGTGTTATAATGTGACTAGCAGCTGTCTGAGTATATACATTATATAGTGTAATATATAGCACAGGACAGAAGTGTTATAATGTGACTAGCCGGTGTCTGTGAGTGTATAGATCATATAGTGTAAATACAGTCAATATTCTTATAATGGTATTGTAATCACAAATTATGGATAGACAGGGACACGTAGGTATTATATACAGGACAGGGACACGTAGGTATTATATACAGGACAGGGACACGTAGATATTATATACAGGACAGGGACACGTAGATATTATACACAGCACAGGGACACGTAGATATTATATACACGACTGGGACACGTAGGTATTATATTCAGGACAGGGACACGTAGATATTATATACAGGACAGGGACACGTAGGTATTATATACAGGACAGGGACACGTAGATATTATACACAGGACAGGGACACGTAGATATTATACACAGGACAGGAACACGTAGATATTATACACAGGACAGGAACACATAGATATTATACACAGGACAGGAACACATAGATATTATACACAGGACAGGGACACGTAGATATTATACACAGGACAGGGACACATAGATATTATACACAGGACAGGGACACGTAGATATTATACACAGGACAGGGACACGTAGATATTATACACAGGACAGGGACACGTAGATATTATACACAGGACAGGGACACGTAGATATTATACACAGGACAGGGACACGTAGATATTATACACAGGACAGGGACACGTAGATATTATACACAGGACAGGGACACGTAGATATTATACACAGGACAGGGACACGTAGATATTATACACAGGACAGGGACACGTAGATATTATACACAGGACAGGGACACGTAGATATTATACACAGGACAGGGACACGTAGATATTATACACAGGACAGGGACACGTAGATATTATACACAGGACAGGGACACGTAGATATTATACACAGGACAGGGACACGTAGATATTATACACAGGACAGGGACACGTAGATATTATACACAGGACAGGGACACGTAGATATTATACACAGGACAGGGACACGTAGATATTATACACAGGACAGGGACACGTAGATATTATACACAGGACAGGGACACGTAGATATTATACACAGGACAGGGACACGTAGATATTATACACAGGACAGGGACACGTAGATATTATACACAGGACAGGGACACGTAGATATTATACACAGGACAGGGACACGTAGATATTATACACAGGACAGGGACACGTAGATATTATACACAGGACAGGGACACGTAGATATTATACACAGGACAGGGACACGTAGATATTATACACAGGACAGGGACACGTAGATATTATACACAGGACAGGGACACGTAGATATTATACACAGGACAGGGACACGTAGATATTATACACAGGACAGGGACACGTAGATATTATACACAGGACAGGGACACGTAGATATTATACACAGGACAGGGACACGTAGATATTATACACAGGACAGGGACACGTAGATATTATACACAGGACAGGGACACGTAGATATTATACACAGGACAGGGACACGTAGATATTATACACAGGACAGGGACACGTAGATATTATACACAGGACAGGGACACGTAGATATTATACACAGGACAGGGACACGTAGATATTATACACAGGACAGGGACACGTAGATATTATACACAGGACAGGGACACGTAGATATTATACACAGGACAGGGACACGTAGATATTATACACAGGACAGGGACACGTAGATATTATACACAGGACAGGGACACGTAGATATTATACACAGGACAGGGACACGTAGATATTATACACAGGACAGGGACACGTAGATATTATACACAGGACAGGGACACGTAGATATTATACACAGGACAGGGACACGTAGATATTATACACAGGACAGGGACACGTAGATATTATACACAGGACAGGGACACGTAGATATTATACACAGGACAGGGACACGTAGATATTATACACAGGACAGGGACACGTAGATATTATACACAGGACAGGGACACGTAGATATTATACACAGGACAGGGACACGTAGATATTATACACAGGACAGGGACACGTAGATATTATACACAGGACAGGGACACGTAGATATTATACACAGGACAGGGACACGTAGATATTATACACAGGACAGGGACACGTAGATATTATACACAGGACAGGGACACGTAGATATTATACACAGGACAGGGACACGTAGATATTATACACAGGACAGGGACACGTAGATATTATACACAGGACAGGGACACGTAGATATTATACACAGGACAGGGACACGTAGATATTATACACAGGACAGGGACACGTAGATATTATACACAGGACAGGGACACGTAGATATTATACACAGGACAGGGACACGTAGATATTATACACAGGACAGGGACACGTAGATATTATACACAGGACAGGGACACGTAGATATTATACACAGGACAGGGACACGTAGATATTATACACAGGACAGGGACACGTAGATATTATACACAGGACAGGGACACGTAGATATTATACACAGGACAGGGACACGTAGATATTATACACAGGACAGGGACACGTAGATATTATACACAGGACAGGGACACGTAGATATTATACACAGGACAGGGACACGTAGATATTATACACAGGACAGGGACACGTAGATATTATACACAGGACAGGGACACGTAGATATTATACACAGGACAGGGACACGTAGATATTATACACAGGACAGGGACACGTAGATATTATACACAGGACAGGGACACGTAGATATTATACACAGGACAGGGACACGTAGATATTATACACAGGACAGGGACACGTAGATATTATACACAGGACAGGGACACGTAGATATTATACACAGGACAGGGACACGTAGATATTATACACAGGACAGGGACACGTAGATATTATACACAGGACAGGGACACGTAGATATTATACACAGGACAGGGACACGTAGATATTATACACAGGACAGGGACACGTAGATATTATACACAGGACAGGGACACGTAGATATTATACACAGGACAGGGACACGTAGATATTATACACAGGACAGGGACACGTAGATATTATACACAGGACAGGGACACGTAGATATTATACACAGGACAGGGACACGTAGATATTATACACAGGACAGGGACACGTAGATATTATACACAGGACAGGGACACGTAGATATTATACACAGGACAGGGACACGTAGATATTATACACAGGACAGGGACACGTAGATATTATACACAGGACAGGGACACGTAGATATTATACACAGGACAGGGACACGTAGATATTATACACAGGACAGGGACACGTAGATATTATACACAGGACAGGGACACGTAGATATTATACACAGGACAGGGACACGTAGATATTATACACAGGACAGGGACACGTAGATATTATACACAGGACAGGGACACGTAGATATTATACACAGGACAGGGACACGTAGATATTATACACAGGACAGGGACACGTAGATATTATACACAGGACAGGGACACGTAGATATTATACACAGGACAGGGACACGTAGATATTATACACAGGACAGGGACACGTAGATATTATACACAGGACAGGGACACGTAGATATTATACACAGGACAGGGACACGTAGATATTATACACAGGACAGGGACACGTAGATATTATACACAGGACAGGGACACGTAGATATTATACACAGGACAGGGACACGTAGATATTATACACAGGACAGGGACACGTAGATATTATACACAGGACAGGGACACGTAGATATTATACACAGGACAGGGACACCTTTCCTTTCCTTTTCCTTCTTTCCTTCCTGCTGCTTTCAAAAGTCAAACACATTAAAGTGAATTGCAATATTCAACAGCCTGACCAGATACACAGACGATAACTTGTAGCGTCTTTTGTATAAATGCAGACACGTGGATTGACGGCATCTCTCTCTCTCTCTTTCCCCATCTCCCCCTCTTCTTTACTTTCCTTTTCCTTCTTTCCTTCCTGCTGCTTTCAAAAGTCAAACACATTAAAGTGAATTGCAATATTCAACAGCCTGACCAGATACACAGACGATAACTTGTAGCGTCTTTTGTATAAATGCAGACACGTGAACACCATTGACGGCCTATTTACCGCCATCAGAATCCTTATTATATTCCTAGCAGTTACACAGGCGATCTGCCTAAGTCCAAAGCATTTGTTTTATCTGGATTAATCAGTCTACGCCGTGTGTAATAATGACTACTTTCATTTGCAGGTGGAGGACAATGAAGTTAAGCTGTGTGAGAGAGCTCAGAGTACTGTGAAGGTGAGCAGGACTTGCAGACTGTGCTTATCCCATATATCCTATATCTAATATCATAGTATAACCCATCACTCCTCTGGTTTTCCAGGAACAGGATTCATTTATCGGGAGTTTCCTGTCTGGCGGAGAAGGCGCATTCATGTGCTCAGAAAGCCAACGCGTTTCACCAGAGGAAGGTAAGACGTTACAATGAGGTTGTACTGTATGTAGATTGTTTCACTAAGGAGTAATTGGTGCCTTTATTCGCTGTGACTCTTATATCAGCATGAGCCTCAGAAGCTGTAATACTGATATAGAAGGAGCCAGTGATGTTGTAGTGTTATGGTATTGTATGTAAGTCTAATCCCCCTGAATCCTGACTCCACCAAGATCTGTTCTTTCACAAGTATTAGGGCTTAATGGCTTTCTATGTATATATTATTTTATCTATTTATTAATAGCTTTTTATATAGCGCCATCATATTACACAGCGCTTTACCATTTTAAAGGGTTAAGGTTTACAGTTTTAGAGGGTTAGGCTTCGGGCAAGGACTCTTTGTGACTTAACCTTGTAAAGTAGAGTTTCAGCAATAAAGCTGCATCTGTTCAATCCTCAAGGACGTATGTGTGTGTGTACATGAGGACCAATCAGAAGGCCTAATTTCCTGACGGTCCTAGACTTGCTTCTGAATTGTTGACTTCTGAGGTTCCACCTCCTCTCTCGCTATCTCTCCAACGCCGGAACTTTACTTTGTGAGGACTGGAACGTTCCTGGAACATTTTGTATTGAGTTTTTGTCTTAAAATGTTGTAGCACCATTATAGTAATAGCCATTGTATAGCAGATGTTTGTGAGGTGTTTGGAGTGGGATCCTGTAGGGTTCCTGTCCATTGTTATTGAAACTAAAGGATTTCATGTTCTCAGGTACATTATATTTCTTTACGGACGGCATCCTCTTCGTCCACCCTAACCACGGATGCATCGCTGTACCGCGGAGTCACATGACTTCAGTCAAGTTTCACGATGGTGTAAGTATTATTAGGGAATAGAAAGGTGGTTATATCACTATTCTCTGTACTGTGTAGTAAGCAGCAAGAGCGTCTCTTAAAACTGGAGGAAACCCACACTCCTCTCCCTTCATTCACTCCCAGTCTCCAGAAGTAATTACCCCCTGGCATGAATGGGCATCCTATAGACACCTATACGCTGGAGAACGTAACGGGCACAGTGTTTAGTAGGGTCAACAAGAATGCCTATTGGATGTCAGCCTGTCCAATCAGAGCTCTCTGTACACTTCACATGTTCACGGTGTATACATTTATGTCCAGTCATTGTGCACTATTTTCTGAACTTAAATTTTCCTTCAGTCATTTAAATGAATGTACAGTTGTGTTTTGATAGTTGTAAGAAGTTCCGTAAGAGACGATTGCCTTATAATATGTACTGTATTATTATTGTCTAGGTTTGTATGTTTGTCTATGTTCTATAATTTTATATAACTTTAATTGTTCAACCAATTTTAAATAAAATGGCTGCATTTTCAGTGATGTCAGTGGTGCCTACTTTATTGATAGATATTGCAGCCTATCAGTAGACTAGGGACCAGTGACATCACTGAGAATGCAGCCTATCAGTAGACTAGGGACCAGTAACATCACTGAGAATGCAGCCTATCAATAGGCTAGAGACCAGTGACATCACTGAGAACGTAGCCTATCAATAGACTAGAGACCAGTGACATCACTGATAATGCAGCCTATCAGTAGAATAGGAACTAGTGACATCACTGAGAATGCAGCCTCTCAGCAGACTAGAGACCAGTGACATCCCTGAGAATGCAGCCTATCAGTAGACTAGAGACCAGTGACATCACTGAGAATGCAGCCTATCATTAGACTAGGAACTAGTGACATCACTGAGGATGCAACAAGTATTTTTATGATGCAAACAGGTTCCCACTTCGCTAAGAAATGCAAAACCTGATTGCATCAATAGACCGCAACAGTGCAAGGTACAATTATTATAAAGATTACCCCCTTAAGTATACATATAAGGGTTAGATAAATTGAATCCAAAAAGGAATGTAATGTACACTGTATATAAAATATAATCTATTATTACCTACGTAGGTTAAATAATCCAATTGTGTATAAAGTATTCCAAATAGAAATCTATTCCAATCAAAAATCCTTATAAAGAGAGGGGTGCTGCCACATGGGTCCTAAATAGACTAAGTAAATAGAAAGGAGAAAGCTGGACCAATTTAAGGCGCACTAGAGTTTCTCTATTTGCGTTAAATTTGGTTAAACCTAGGTATTTCTAATAATGCTAGCAGTGAATTTTTATGTAGGGTAATATTTCACCTTTTTTACATATAATATTAAAAGTTATGTTTTATTTTATTTTTCACTTTTTGTGTTCATCACTGATTTTTACTGTCTGTAACCCAGGTCATTAAATATTAGACTAGGAACTAGTGACATCACTGATAATGCAGCCTATCATTAGACTAGGAACTAGTGACATCACTGAGAAAGCAGCCTATCATTAGACTAGAGACCAGTGACATCACTGAGAATACAGCCTATCATTAGACTAGAAACCAGTGACATCACTGAGAAAGCAGCCTATCATTAGACTAGAAACCAGTGACATCACTGAGAAAGCAGCCTATCATTAGACTAGGAACTAGTGACATCACTGAGGATGCAGCCTATCATTAGACTAGGAACTAGTGACATCACTGAGGATGCAGCCTATCAGTACCTATGACTTTGTGAAGAAGCGGTGTCTTCACAATACACATCTGCTACCCCTGTGCAGACATCAGGCCTCCATGACATTATGATTGTCGCCCGCCTCCTTGTGTCATTGCTGGCGACTGTCTGTCTGGGTACAGTACACTGAGGTGCGCGCCCACACTATCATTCATCTAATAGCTGTGTCGCGTGCAGAGTACATTACAGCGCCTCCTCCTCTTCAGTGATAGGAAATGTCTTCCTAGCAGCAGAAAGTAACAGTGGGATTGGGTGATTTATCTCCGGTGTAGCGTCTTTATCTCTCCCCGTGTTATCGCGCTGGCCTTCCTGCCATTGTCCCTGAATTGGCAGTCGTTTTCTGTCTCCAGCTGTCTAACTTCCTGAGAGATAAATATATGTTTGTGCCTCTTGCGGATTGGGAGTAGATAAGATAATATTGTCCAGCGACACAAGGTTTATCATCCAGCATTTGCTATGGGCTCTGTGACCTTCACCGTGTTCAGATACGAAGGACTGTGGAGCAGAGAGACCTCTACTGCTCGTAGCTCCACCCCCCTCGCTCGCACGGAAATGCGCTAGCTGACCCCTACCTTAAATCGTCCAGGCTTAAAAAGCAGAAAGTGCTCACATTGGCTCCGGTCATGTGATAGTAGCTCTGGACCGGAGCCCAGTCGCTGGCCACGCACTGACATCTTACCCTGGTTCTTTCCTCTGTAAGCCGAGCGTAGTCAGCCTGTCTCTCTCCAAGGATGCAACAGCAGCATAAGCATTGCTGACACCTGGCTGAGCATGCTGGGATTGGTAGTTTCATGCCTGGAGAGGCGCAGGTAGCCTATGCCTGTTGTAAGCTCTCAGGGCTCTCTAGATTATAGGTTCTGGGGATCAGGGTCCAGTGCCCTCTAGATTATAGGTTCTGAGGATCAGGGCCCTGTGCCCTCTAGATTATAGGTTCTGAAGACCAGTGCCCTCTAGATTATGGTGTCTGAGGATCAGGGCCCTGTGCCCTCTAGGTTATAGGTTCTGACGATCAGGCCCAGTGCTCTCTAGATTATAGGTTCTGGGGATCAGGGTCCAGTGCCCTGTAGATTATAGGTTCTGGGGATCAGGATCCAGTGCCCTCTAGATTATAGGTTCTGAGGATCAGGCCCAGTGCTCTCTAGATTATAGGTTCTGGGGATCAGGGCCCTGTGCTCTCTAGATTATAGGTTCTGAAGACAAGGGTCCCGTGCCCTTTAGATTATAGGTTCTGAAGACCAGGGCCCAGTGCCCTCTAGATTATAGGTTCCGAGGATTAGTGCCCAGTGCCCTGTAGATTATAGGTTCTGGAGATCAGGGTCCAGTGCCCTGTAGATTGTAGGTTCTGGGGGTCATTGTCTGGTGCTCTCCCCAGTCCTGGCTGTAACATTGCCCATGCTTCTCTCTGCAGGATTCCAGCAGTGTGGTTCCTCTTCTGCTCATTGAGTATAAAGGTTCCTTGCTGCCTCATCTACCGATTCACTTCTACACTCCCGGGAACTCCATCACATTTGCACTTTTACCCAAGTCCAACAGCTATCGGGCTTTCTACTCACAGGTACGGTATACGCTATCACAGACACAGCGGCCATGTCTGCCATTACAGCACTGCGTCCAATAGATCGCATGCAAGCCTACAGCAACGTCACTGAGCAGGGGCCACATTCACTAAGCTGCGGGTTTGGAAAAGTGGAGATGTTGCCCATAGCAACCAAACAGATTCTAGCTCTCACTTTCTTTTTACATACTAGTGAATGTCAGCTCCACTTTTCCAAACATCACATCCTGGACTTAGCCATGAGCTGGAGCTGGCACAAATGTTGTGATGTAAACAGCCCTTTGTTACGTCGGTGTTCGGCTCTGTATCGGGGGACCCCTTGCTTGGACACGCCCCTTACTGTACACTGACTACATCCCTACGCCCCTCAGTTCTGAGCATGTGCGGTAGAAGATTACGCAGAGAATCGCCACGTCCGCGGCTGTAATCTCACCTCTGGATCGGGACCCCTAAGCTCAAGTGTTTAGATCTGTTATCACACACAGAACGTTTACATTACAGAGGACAATGCAGACTAGTCACTCGGCTTAGACCGTTACACACAGAAGAAGGAGACGCCCACCTCCTCATTTTTAGCTCCTCTGAACCCTAAAACTGGGGGCTGTATTCAGATTGCTGTTTTTACGGAGAGTTGCGTGCATTTTTTAGGATTGGATCAGCTGCGCATGCGTGGTAACTTTATTCACGGAAGTTACATTGAATATACGCTCGCAAGTGTTTTAGGCACGGACATGTGAATCGCACTTGGGTACATGCACGTAGATGGGCGGCATAGATATACCACATACAAAGTGGGTGGGGAGAGGCATTTAAAGGAACGCATGGAGACGCGGTTATCCATTCCGGATGCGTCCAGTCCGACCTCCGACAGTTCAGTTGTCCAGACATTGGATAATTGTGTGCGCTCTCTCATCCAATAGGAACACAATCCTAGCTGCTGCCTAGTTGAGTTAAGATGACTTTTAAACCCTTATTAAGAATCCCTCCGCCAGTCACCTGACCAAGTGTGTACACTCCCCCGACACCACACCCTCCTGCGTAACCCCTTCCATTAGGTACAATACACTCCGCACCTGAGCTTCCAGCTGTCACCTGGTTTGATTGGCTTAAAATACCATAGACCCTGGCCGTAGGATCTGGCTGATAATGGCTCTTGTCTTCTGCAGGTCCTGAAGCAATGGCAGCAACCCACAGAGAGTCCACGGATGGCTCTACAGGTGGTAGAGGAACACCAGCTCTCCGAGGAGCAAAGGAAAATGTGAGTCAGGTGACGGGAGTCCTGAGAGTTTCTCTCTGCTGGTCGCAGTCACACAGGGGAGCTGGGTATTACATGGTTACACTGCATACTGATGTCCAACAGGACCAGCCCAGGCCAGCCTGTAGCTCTGCAGGTGTTGTGAAACTACAAGTCCCAGCATGCTTAGTCAGCCATCAGCTTTGCCTATGCAGTTAAAGCCATGCTCGTAATTTCAAAATACCTGGAGAGCCATATACGTTAGCCAGGCCTGGACTAGGTGATGCTGTTGCACACATTGCCCACTAGATGGTGCCATTTGGAATAAAAATGGGAGAAATTGGTCTGTCACATGATGTGACTGGTGACGGGTATCTATCATATGAACATTTTTACAGGATTATTTGGGGTATATTAGGGTATTTTATGAAGAGCCATATGTTTGGAATTCATAAATAAGAAATATACAGCAGCTCCGTCTAGGCAGGCAGTAGGGGTATGGAGGAGGAGGTAAATATATAGTGTCCAGACATCCCTATAATATTCCAGCATCCCTGTAGTATACTACAAATATGTCACGTATGATTTCCAAGACCAAGGAGGACGGGACAGGGGAGGAGGGCGGAGCAGGGGAGGAGGGCGGAGCATGGGAGGAGGACGGGACAGGGGAGGAGGGTTACGTGGCGGCTTCGTCTCATAGCGCCGTGTTCCGTGGTCTGCAGAAACCGCTA